>CM033324.1:30547342-30775234 GCA_019359835.1 Pharus latifolius | reverse complement strand
TGAGCAAGAACAAGATGCAAGCACTCTGAATTTCAGAATTAACAAATTGAGGTTATCTTTCATCAAACCAGGTCCGGGGACACTACTCCGATGAACAACTGTCTCACACACAACGGGGGGGGAACAACATAGCAATAACCTAAGGAAGAACTTGAGGAGTTCAGCCATATAAGGAGAGAGGGGTGGCGGCTAGGGTTGGCTCGCAACCCTAGGCAGGGTACATGGGCCATGGCCCAAAAAAGAAGTGACGCAGCACCTAAGAGTCCAAGTTCTGTATGTCAAATTGTTTTGATGATTGCAGCTTACTCAGAAGGAATCTGACGGTGTGCTCAGATCTGTTAGAAAGGTCTCGGAATAAGCTTTCCATCAAGTACTCATACACCTCAATTGGACTTTGGACGAAGGAATTACGGCCACTGGAAGCCGGTACTATCAGGTTGTCGCCGAACTGACTTCTGGGCTCGCGTGGGCTTGTACTCTGAATTGTGTGTTGGGCCTGGTGGTAGTGATGTGCTGCTGTAGATGAGGTGGCTCCAAGAGGATGAGGTGATAACCGACTGGTGGTGGCGCCATTCTGAAGGTATGTCTTCATGTAAAGAAGTTGCGGATGCCATCTTGAGCTGAATAGCCAACATGCAATAGGTGCCATGACTTAAAGTGTCTTCTCCAATGTTCCTAAGTAACAGAACGTCACAAGAATTCAGTAGCATCCCATCCTTAAATATAATTATGAACAGCGAGGAACGAGCTCACCCCAAGATTTCATTGACGTGCACGATGCTCGTTTATTGGACCTTCAATGTTGAATGAAACATTGAGGAGTCAATAGGTGTAGTGCGTGTTATCTGAGGAAGTGATGTCCGGTATCCATGCCCTGACGTTCAGCTGGGAAGTTTACCCTAGAGGACTATCCGTGACCATGGTGACCTCACTTCTGGTTATCAACCCCCCCAATTATCAAATGCTAAAGGTGGGCAGAGTCCCTGGTCGATGGAGGTAGTTCTCTCACGCTGCTCTTTGCAAAAGCACTTGATGGAAAATGCAAATCTCATTCGTTCAAGGATTAAAATGGTGTGGCCATCCCATTTTATGGGATAATTCCTGGTCCCTTTCGATACTCTCCTATCGGGCCAAACTGTACTGCCAGTAACGCCTCAGAGAACTAGGGAACTTTTGAACAAAATTGTTTACTTTTGATGTGATTGATTTTGATTCATCATACAATGCAATTCTTGGTAGGCTCTCGCTTGCAAAATCATGGCAGCAATGCACTATGCTTATCATTGCGTCAAGGTGCCAGGGACCAAAAGGCGCGATCACGGTGAGGGGCAGCCAAAATTCAACCCCCACATGTGATCGCATTTCCCTGGAATTGGTTGACTAGCTTCCCCCTCAGGGATGTCAAGGCTGTGACCAAAACTAAAGAGCTAGATGCGGTCAAGGAAACTCCATGACCAGAAGAAAGACTTAAAAAAGTTCCTTTATTCTTAGACGACCCGTCCAAGACTGTTCAGATCGGGTTAGAGCTGGAGCACAAATAGGAACTTGCGCTCATCTCTTTCCTCCAAGCTAATGTAGATGTGTTTGCGTGGAAACCATCGACATGCCTGGAGTCCCAAGGAAAGTGATTGAGCACAAGCTAGCAATTCAGCCTGGACAGCGACCAATAAAGCAAAAGCTCATATGCTTTGCCTCTGATCGGAGAGAAGCCATTCATTCGGAGTTAGATAAACTCCAAGAGGCTGGCTTTATTTGCGAGGTCGACCATCCCAAATGTCTCACAAACCCAGTCATCGTCCTAAAAATCTAATGGTAAGTGGCGCATGTGTGTCGATTACACCAGTCTCAATGATGCCTACCCGAAGAATGATTTTTCCCTTCCCCGCATTGATCAGTTGGTCGATTCAACAACGAATAAGCGAACTGATGAGTTTCCTGGATGCCTACTCAGGGTACCATCAAATTACCATGGCAAAAGAAGATGAGGAGAAAACTGCCTACATCACACCATTTGGAACGTACTGCTATGTCAGGATGCCATTTGGGCTCAAGAATGCTAGTTCCACGTACCAGCGCTTGATGTAGAAGACCTTTTGTAACACCCTAGTTTTGGGGGGTGAAAAGTTTTGCATAAAAATCCTGCATGCATGTATCCCTGTAGTAGTAGCCAGATCAGCTGAACCCTAATCTCTCCCAAACCCTAAAAACCTCCAAATCTATTCCCTAGATCCAGATCAAGATCTGACCATCCAGATTTAGCCTACCAGTTACCCTGACGATAAAAGTCTTCAGGAGCCAGATCAAATTCTGACCCTAACTCTCAGTACCTAAGCCCCTCTCTGTTTTCGAAAACAGGAAAATTCAGATTTACCCTAAGTACCCCAATTTCCAGATGATTGAATTATTCTGATTTGACCTTATCCAGACTCAAGTAACCCCTGGAATATATTCCTAGGTTTATCCTCAACTCACTTCAAAAAGTTGGGAGCCAAATTAATTCATCTAAACACTTTTCGCAGTTTAGTCCAAATTTTACTGCGAATAAGTCCTTTTCTGTTTACCTGGAAGCCTGAAAAGGCTAAAATCTGCAAATCAATTCCAACTCCAGAATTTCTTCAGGAAACACCTTGCAAATACTATTTGATACAGATCTCCCTTTTGATCAGACTTCAAAATCTCTCTCCAATCACCAGAATTCGAAATCGACAAAATCCAGACTTATTTTACCCTAATTTTACCCTATTTTTGAAAATAGGTGAAATCCCCCAAATCTTGTCAAATTTTCGCTAAATTTGAGTTGGATGAGTACTAATAGAAATGTTATACTCAGCCATGAAATCAATTCTCAAATTAACCATCTCTAAGACAGAAATTGCAAATCAGTCCAAATTTCAAATAAGAATCATTGCATTTTGGTCCCTGGTTCGACCAGAGGCACTGTACACGACCAGCAGCCGTGCACGACCGCGACCACCGCACTGCCACGCCAGGAACTTCGTCGCCGGTGAAGTCCCGTGGTCGCCACCCTTGCCACTGCGTTCCTGCCACGTGTGCGCACGCCGTTCGCCACCGTGGAGCCACCGCACTGCACTAGCATCGCCAATTTTGCCCGCGCGCGCACGCCATCGCTGCAGCCACTGCAGAAGATCGATGCCACGTTGCAAGCATGCCGGAGGAGCCCATCAGTTCGCCGTTGCATCACCTGGGACAGCACACGCCAACCTGCAAAGCCGGCACGGCCGCTGGAGCACGTCGCTTCGCTGCTGTCCCGCCCGGCCGGTCAATTCGCCGCTCCAAGTCTCCAGGCATTTTCCAGCCGTTGCAGCCTCCCCAATTCACCTATAAATAACCCTCAGGACTTAGCCAACTTCACCACTTAACGAAGCACCAGAAATCGCCACCCTCCACCGTGTCTTCTTCTTCTTCGGCGAGCTCGAGAAGAGGCTCACGGTGCCAAGCCTCTACACTGCTTCCTCCTCGATTCCAGCTACTCCAGTAAGCTCCCCCTACCTCCCTCATCGTACTCGAGCATGTAATTGACTTCAAACCTCTCCGGTCGCCGGCAATTCCCGTTTCTCTCCAGCAGCTCCGGCGAGCAATTAAACTCTAACCAGAGTGAATTAGCTCTCGAGCCTGTAATCAAACACGATCAGTGGACTATTTAGAACACATCTAAGCAACCAGAATCGAAGAACATGCTGAAATACGAAAAACCCCAAATTGGAACTTTGCTTGTGAACTGAGCTTGCTGTTCAAGCTTTTCTGGTGCATTTCTAGTTAATCTAACTTCACCAGTAGCTTACTTATGCCCCAGAGACCCTCCTCAAGCAAGGAATTGAGTTCAATCACTTTAAATCAGAAATGCCCAAATCAGGTTTGAGTTAATCTTTTCTCCAGCCAATATCTCCTAAATCCAGCCAATGCAGCCCTAGAAACCTTGCCATCTAGATGTTTTGGACCATTCTGAGCAACTTTGTCTTCTATCACGACTTCTAATTCGGCCTAGATTGTGAGATATAGCTATGCCCTAGTTTGCTGTACTGTTCACACTGCATGTGCTCCAGGCCAGCCAACTTCTTCGCCGGTTTTCATCACATTCCGGCCATCTCCTTCCATAGGTCCTGTTGAGACATTTGTTCCTGTTACAAATGCCTAACCACCAGACAAAGTGGTGCATCATTTGGAGCCCTGAGTCAAAAGATATGGCTAACCCTAGTTTCTGGCCGTGTCAACCCTATGCCAGACTATGTCAGCCAGTGGCATTGAGCCTTTTCACCCACTTCCAGCCATGCACTTTGAAAATAACTTTGTCCCTTAGACTCCTGATGTTGTGATCTACACTTTTCTCTACTGTCACAACTTGAGTTGAGCCCTCTATCACCCATCGACCTTATGTCGATGCCTCGAACCGAATGCCAACCTAAAGACGTTCGCTGTTTTTAGGCGAACCAGTCACCACCTTGACATTACCCTGATATTTTGGAACCTTGTAAACCTTAACAACTAACTTTAACCCTGGTTTCCATAATTAAACCCACATCGCTTTCAAACCTTGTATTACCAGAGTATTTTCCTCTTTGCATCTTTGCATGTAGCAAGTTAGTAGAATAGGATTGATTGTAATGCCTGTTTGCTTGTTTGATCTTGTTCAGAGCAAGAGTCCGGGGTTGAAGATCTTGTCGCTGAACCGTCATCGACTGCTGATACTTACAACGCGGAAGGCAAGTCATACTTTGAACATATTGAAACCCATATTTTATGAATTGCTATGCTATTCCATGAGTAGATATTTCATTAATACTGCACATGCTGAGATCAATGATATTATGGCAGTGATAGATTGAATACTTGAGAAATGTGAACTTGATAAGATAGCAAGCCATGAACTAATAAAAGTATAAACATGTACAATTATATTCATGAAATAGAACCCCTAGCCGTGACCAGTATTTTGGTATGGAATGGTGGTAGCACTGGAGGTGCTTGGCTGCACTGGATGTGCAGGCACTGAAGGTGCATGGTTGTGGTATGATCTGGTCACTGGCATGTAAGGACTAGAACCTTGTGTTATGCGTCTAGTGGCATGAAAAACGTACCAACCACTTACCTGGTATGGGACAGGCGCAACCTAGTAGCTTTCTTAGTATTATCAGTTCCCTGCATGGCTTGTCGATCCGGTTTCTCGCGTGGAAACTGGTGGGACGCAGTTCGTCCATGAGTGATGTGAGATCAGAAAAATTATGAGAGGATAAGGTGTAAAGAAGGAAGACGCCCTACGCCAGATTAAGTCGTGCGCGACTGTAATCGAAAGAGGTTATGTGTCCTGCGGGAACATAGACCCAGGCTAGGAAGTAAGGCAGTGGGGAGGACCCACAACGGTACTTGGGACGGTATTGTCCATTTACCGGGCAGGGATACTGTTAATACTAGACTGCAAAAACGTTGTGTGATCTCGGCCTTGTCACATGCGTATAAGTCGCATGGAGTTGGCCCGACTTGGAAGTCGAGTGAAAAAGTGGATTTAAAAAGAGGTACATCTCTGCAGAGTTTTAAAAATGTATTCGAATACTTCGTGCTCCCGAGTTCTAGGAGTATGCTGCGGTGGATTAAATCCATGGGGTGTGACACAAGTATTGTTTATAAACTAAAATTTGTTAGCTCAAGATTACCCAAGTGGCATGTGTTGTCATGATAAGGGGCGTTGCCGTGGGCTGTCATGTGTTGACGTGTCGCGGTAATACCATAATATAGAGATCATATGATAATTAAGAGGCATGTGGTTTATGCCCTATGTTATGAAATATTGCTAGGAGTATATGATTGAAAGGCTTGAATGAAAATAATGTGATATGAGGATATATCGCCTTGGATATGGGATATATGTATCGCCATCAATACGATTTATTTACTGCCATGGGTATGATCAATAGTTGAGTAAGAATTGAGAAAGAAATGTATTTTGGGAAAAACCTTTCACTCTTTCCCCAATAGCATAGGTTCATGTCATATATATATATATGTATCTCTACCTTCCCTATGACTTGTTGAGTACGTAAGTACTCACCCTTGCAACAACTCATCAATAGATGGAGCGTTCTACGACCATGGAGGATACCCTGAAGATGCTGCGGACCCAGGAGATGATGAGCAGTTTCCTCCGGAACCCTGATGTGGTGTTGTCTTGCTGTCAACCTCTGTTCCCTGTGGATTGCTTTTGGGCCTAGCTTCTGCCGACTAGATGTATTATTTTGTTAGACCCTTGTGCCTTGTGCGGCACTGTACCTCGTTTTGTACTAAGGCCTGATGGCCATACAATTATGACTATTGTATTATTTTGCTGCTGCAATGTAATCCTGTGATTGACTCATCCTGGGAAGTCAAGTGGTTAGGGGACCAGCCGCACCGAGCTGGGCTCCTCACAGGTGATGTCACTGTCGTGGCAGACGTGACACCTTTCAATCACAATTAGGGCATAACTTAGAAGCTTATGTAGATGACTTGGTTGTAAAGAGTGTAACACTAGTACAGAAAAGCTTTCTTCTATCGGTAAAAAACACCCTTCTACTATCGATTTTTGTACCGATAGAGATAGACACGATAGAACAAGACAGATCATTTTCTATCGGTAAATAACCAATAGAAGAACTTCACTATTCTAACGGCATCTTAGCAGAACACCGGTAGAAATACCGTTGTAGTCTGACGTTTGTGAAAGAGTTTACCGATAGAAAAAATATAGTATTCTCTCGGTTGTGAATGAGTTTAGCGGCAGGAAAAGTACCACTCTTCTAACGGTTAATTACAAGTTTACCGACAGAAAAAACCTTAGTACTCTCTCGGTTGGAATGAGTTTACCGATAGAAAAAACGATTGTACTCTTTCGGTTGTGAAAGAGATTATCGATAGAAAAAATCATAGTACTCTCTCGGTTGTGTATGAGTTCACCGGTAGGAAAAGTCACACTCTTCTAACGGTTAATTACGAGTGTACCGATAGAAAAAACGATAGTAGTCTCTCGGTTGTGGATGAGTTTACTGATAGAAAAAGTGATAGTAGTCTCTCGGTTGTGTATGAGTTCACCGGCAGGAAAAGTCACACTCTTCTAACGGTTAATTACGAGTGTACCAATAAAAAAACGATAGTAGTCTCTCGGTTATGGATGAGTTTACCGATAGAAAAAGTGATAGTAGTCTCTCGCTTGTGAATGAATTTACCGATAGCACATTCACATATACAGTACATTATTTGCATTCACAATACAGTACATTCACATATACAGTACAGATGCAATACAGTATAGATTGGATACACAATACAGTACAGATGCAAAGAAGGGTAAATTCACAGAACAGATTGACACATTAGATAGTTATTCACATTTATTCACATATATATGGACAAATACAAATTGCAATCCAATGTGGACATTTATTCACATATATATTTATTCACATGTATATAAAAAGTCTATACACAGAGTACACGAAAAAGAGAAAATTGTCATGGCGGATGGTTGGGCGCAACTTCCTCCATGACATATTGAGCCCAGATTTGTCGAAGATCTCTAATATTTGCATTTTTGTATTGGTCTTTTGACATGGTTGACGAGGATTGTCACCCGGGTCACTTCTAATAAACTTTTGGTTCAAGACAGGTTCAAACCAGACATGTATCTGGCGATGCGAACTCAAGCTATTCTGAGGGGCATCACCATGAGGTCGCAAGCTTTATGCGATCAGGTCGCGGGTTTCGTGCGATCAGGCCGACAGCCTTGTGCGGTCAGAAGTTCGTATGCTATACGCGAACTGGATATCCGGGATGTTGCGCGGTCAGCCCACATTCCGCGGTCAGAACATTCTCGACCAGGGTGCTTGGAGTTTATTCGGTTATCCTTATATCAAGATGTTCCAAGCATCCTGAAAATTCCTCCACGTTGAAGACCAACCGTCAGACGTTATTATATGCGGTTATTCATGATTAACACGTGTTAATAACCTCCGTGGAAGTTAACAGCGGTTCTCCAACAACCGCATCTAACCGTTTGATGCAGTTTTCTTCATATGGCACCTTTTCGACCAGTATAAAAGGGTGGCAAAGTACATCAAACGGGGGATCCAAGACATTTGGAAGAACAAGACCCCTAATACAAGTGAGATACAACGTATCTCAACCACTAAAACAGCCAAGTCTACGGCTTAGATTAGACAATATTCACAAGTCTCCTAGAGCTTCTTTTTGTACACTTATATAGGAAAAACTTTCGCCTGTGAAGTTTTCTTCCCGCTAGTTTGTAAATCTTTATCACATATAGTGAAATTCTAACAGGACGTAGGGCTTTTACTCCCACCATCGAGGGCCCGAACCTGTATAAATCTCCCTGTGCTCCTGTTCACCATTGTTCTACATACCTTCCCGGAGGGTCATCTTGAAAGGTCTCACAATCACAAATTTTGCATAAGTTCGGCTGAGGACCCCGAGTCCGAATCGTCGACAGCTGGCGCCCACCGTGGGGCCTTTCTCAAGGCGTCCTAATTGAAATCCGGAGGTTCGCCGAAACATGACTGGAGCATATAATTCCGAGAACGATTTCGATCTCGAGGATTATGCCCATATACCAATGCCTTCTCCAAGCGATCCTGTTCCGATGGAGGAGGTCGAAGGCCAGAATCTTCCACAGGTTGAATCGTCTCTCCAGGTCATGTCAATCGACCAGGGAGCAACTGGCGCAAGGTCAGAACCCACGGAGGTTCTTAATGTGCTAGGCGATGAATCCGGCTCGTCATACGGCCCCGCTGAGGGAAAATATGATGATGACCGGGAAATTAGCCCAGGAAGGTTCGACCCTGATAACCTTCACCGTCTCTTTGATTTCGAGTCCGACTCGGAATAAACTGAGATGTTTTCCCCATCGGCAACCTCTCTCCCTAGGCAGTTTGCCGCGCTGTCGGAAGAAACACCCGATCAACAGGCTGTCAGGGAAGAACAAGATCGCAAACAGAAGGAGGATCAAGATCTCGAGCAACAAAACAACGAATTGCGCAGACTGCCCTAGAGGCTCTTCAAGATGCGCAGGCTCGTTACGATGCTGCTCCGAGTTCTTCTCGACGGTCGCGTGGTCGAAAACGTGACCAGACCCCTTCTTTGCCACCGGAGCGTTTCCCAGTGGACGAAGAAACAATAACACCTGGTGCCCCTAGGAGAAGTACCCATGGTCGACTACGATCTATCGCGGAAGTCATGCGTAATTTTCCTCCTACGGTCACGGATGCGTAGAAACCAGCCTTTTTTAGGATCCTGGCGGAGAGACTGGATGAGGTCGCATCCGAGGCGACCCCAACGGCCTCCTCCCGCTCGGTAACGCATTCCCGTGAGCGGGATGGTCCTCATTCTGGCTCCGGCCGGCGGAGTTACCCGCCGCCCGTACCGTCCCGACAGGACAAATACCGGCGAATGCAGGATTATTGTAGTAGGGATCGAGTTCCTGTTCACTCTCGTTTGGGACCACGAGTAACCTCGCCATTGCGTGAGGTCGCTCGAGACCCAACCGAGAGTCACAGGGCGATTCACGGTCCTTACGTTGGTTGCAAAGCCTTTTCGCCTGGCCTACGAGCAGTCGTTTGGCCCGATAAGTTTCGACCAGGGGCCATTGAGAGGTTTGATGGAACTCAGAACCCATCCGAGTTCCTTCAGATTTATATTACTGCCATCCAAGCAGCGGGAGGCGATGACAAGGTCATGGCCAACTACCTGCCTACAGTCCTCGCAGGACCGGCTAGAACCTTGTTGTTTAATCAACCCGAGGGTTCCATCTACAATTGGGAAATGCTGTGCGATGCCATCCTCAGCAATTTCCAAAATTGTTACCAAAAGCCGGGTAAGGAGGACGACCTCCATCGGCTGCGGCAAACTTCGACCGAAACACTTCGGCAGTTTGTCAAGAGGTTTGTCGGGGTGAGGAATACCATCCCGAACATATCTGATGGCTCCGTAATTAGGGCATTCAAGCATGCCGTTCGATACCAGAGATTCACTGAAGATTTGCTTATCCACCCTCCTCGATCAGTGGCCGATCTGTTCGACATGGCTGATCGATATTCCGATGCAGCCGAAGCGGTCGAATGGAACCGAATGGTCGACAAGGGGGACCTACCACCCCAACCAGGCTTCAAGGACGCCCGGAAAGAAGATTCAAGCAGGAAGCCAGAGTCTTCACCGGGTGGAAAGTCAAAGAAGTCGAAGAGGAACCGCTCTGGACAGTACCGCGAGGTCGCAGTCGCAGAGAAGCCACCTTCGACCAAAGGTAATAAGTCTTCATTTAAAAGTAAAATTGCCTCTGGTGGTCGGGATTCCGACCAACCAGAAAAATCAACTAATCCGCAGGAGGGCAAGAAGTGGTGTCCACTCCACAACTCCGCAGGCCACGACCTCAAAAACTGCAGGAGTTGGTTGAAACAACTGGACGATTTCTACCAAGGAGTTGGGCCAATGCCAACCTTACCGCCTAAAGAGCAGGCGTGCGGGATTAGAGACGTCGACAGAGACAAAGAAATGGCTTACCAGGTACCTCAAAATCATGTTAATGTCATTTTCGGAGGTTCTTCCTCTTTCGTTTCCAAAAGGCAGTTTAAAACCTTCTGCCGAGAGGTTAACCAAACGGAGACATCTCTTGGTGAACCTCAATACCCCCGTTGGTCGGATATGCCTTTGACGTTCGATCGCGCTGATTGTCCTGTGGGGCTAACCCGACCATTGAGGCTACCTCTGGTCATTACCCCAATCATCAGTAACGCGAGAGTCGAAAGGGTCTTGATTGACGGGGGAAGTTCCCTTGATCTTTTATTGGTCAAGGCACTCGACGAGATGCAAATTCCTCATTCGAAGATCAAGCCCATAATCCATCCGTTTTATGGGATAATCCCAGGCCCCTCCATGATGCCATTGGGACAAGTGGTCCTCCCGGTCACTCTGGGAGAACCAGACAACTTCCGGACAGAATTGGTTACTTTTGATGTAATCGATTGTGACTCAGCTTATAATGCAATCTTTGGCAGGCCGACTTTTGCTAAGTTCATGATGGCAACGTACTATGCTTATCAGTGCGGGAAATTGCCTGGCCCCAAAGGTGTCATCTCGGTCCGAGGCAGTCGCAACGTGGCACTCATGTGCGACCGGCTATCTTTGGAGATGGTCGATCGACTTCCCCTCCGGGACGCTCAGGTCGCCACCGTCGCCGCCGATGCGATCAAGGCTGCTCCTCGACCAGATGAAAAACTCAAACAAGTTCCTTTGTACCCAGATGACCCATCCAAGACAATTCGGGTTGGATCAGCCCTGGATGACAAATAGGAACTCGACCTCGTTGCTTTCCTCCGGGCTAACGCAGACGTGTTTGCGTGGAAACCGTCCGACATGCCCGGTGTCCCAAGGGAAGTAATTGAGCACAGGTTAGCAATTCGACCTGGACAACGACCAATAAAGCAAAAGCTCAGGCGTTTTGCCGCTGACCGACAGGAAGCCATCCGAGAGGAGTTGGACAAACTCCTACAGGCCGGGTTTATCCGCGAAGTGGATCACCCGGAATGGCTCGCCAATCCGGTCATGGTCCGCAAGTCAAATGGCAAGTAGCGCATGTGCGTCGACTACACTAGCCTCAACGCTGCCTGTCTGAAGGATGACTTTCCCCTTCCCCGCATCGACCAGCTGGTCGACTCGACTGCGGGTTGCGAACTGATGAGTTTTCTGGATGCTTACTCAGGATATCATCAAATTAGCATGGCAGAAGACGATGAAGACAAGACTGCCTTCATCACCCCGTTTGGCACATACTGCTACGTCAGAATGCCGTTCGGTCTCAAGAACGCAGGTTCCACGTACCAGCGCTTGATTCAAAAGACCTTTCTTTCCCAGATAGGGCGTAATCTCGAAGCATATGTAGACGATTTGGTTGTAAAAAGTACCAAGAGATTGTCTCATTTGGACGATCTCGCTGAAACCTTCTGTAATTTGAATCGCTTTGGAATAAAATTAAACCCAGAGAAATGTTCTTTCGGGTTTTCTTCAGTAAAACTCCTTGGTTTCCTTGTGTGTTCCAGGGGCATTGAAGTTAATCCTGAGAAAATCAGGGCCATTGAACAAATGAGGTCGCCCTCGACCATGAAGGATGTTTAACGCCTGGCTGGTCGCATGGCGGCTTTAAGTCGCTTCATATCGCGATTAGGCGAAGGGGATTGCCTTTCTTCAAAGCCTTGCGGAAGCATCATAACTTTACATGGTCGGATGAGGCCGAAAAAGCATTTCAGGAGGTAAAAACATATCTATCTAGTCCGCCAGTATTGGTGTCTCCTGACAAAGGAGAACCGTTGCTTCTTTACCTGGCGGCCACACCGGATGCGGTCAGCGCCGTTCTGATCGCAGATAGGGAAGGAATACATAGACCCGTCTACTATGTGAGCGAAGTACTTCATGGTCCTAAGGAGCGCTACCCTGAGGTCCAGAAGATACTTTACGCGCTACTGATGGCTTCCCGTAAGCTACGACATTACTTTCAAGCGCACAAGATCACAGTACCCTCCTCTTTTCCTTTGGGGGATATTGTCCGAAACCCAGAGAAATCTGGTCGAATCGCCAAATGGGCGGTCGAACTCGGTGCCTTCGAGATCCATTTCACCCCCCGCACGGCGGTTAAGTCTCGGGTTTTGGCTGACTTTGTGGTCGAATGGACCAACCCTGAGCCACCCGAGCAGTTGGCAGAGGAACTGGAGTGCCCCGATTACTGGACAATGTACTTTGACGGCTCCCGTAGTTTTCAACACTCGGGGGCTGGAGTGGTCTTAGTTACGCCCCAGGGCGAACAGCTTAAGTATGTCATACACTTTGTTGCGACCAACAATGCAGCAGAGTATGAAGGTCTTCTTGCAGGGCTCCGGGCAGCAAAATTCCTCGGAGTCCGTCGATTAGTGGTGAGGGGAGACTCACAGCTGGTCGTAAACCAGGTAAACAAGGAGTACAGCACCTCCGATGAGACAATGGCTCATTACCTGGGGGAAGTGAGGAGATTGGAAAAACACTTCAGTCATTTCGAAGTCCAATACATCCCGCGAAAGGACAACATTCACACAGACCAATTATCCAAAATTGGGTCCTCACGCTCATCCGCTCCGGTAGGAGTGTTCATTGAACACTTGGACCATCCTTCGATCATGACTTCGATCAAGGATGATCCGGTAATAGCCTTCGTTACCAACCTCGGTCAGGAACAAGATTGGAATCATCCATTGAGGGTCTATCTTGAACATGGGACCCTACCCGAGGACGAAACCGAAAGTGATCAGTTAATTCGAAAAGCGCGTCTGTACAAACTCATAGATGGGATTTTGTACAGAAAGGGTACTCAAGGAGTATTCATGCGTTGTATATCTCAGGAGGAAGGAAAATCCCTCTTGAAAGAAATACATGACGGTGTATGCGGTGCGCACTCATCATATCGGACACTGGTCGGAAAGGCTTTTCGACAAGGATTCTACTGGCCTTCGGCACTTGATGATGCCAAACATATGGTCAAGACATGTCCCCAGTGTCAGTTCCACGCAAGGCAAGTTCATCAACCTGCCTATGCGTTGCAAACCATTCCTCTCGCATGGCCATTTGCGATCTGGGGGATGGATATCGTCGGTCCTATGCCACAAGCGGTCAATGGGTACAAGTTTCTGTTCGTGGCCATTGACACATTTACAAAGTGGATTGAGGCCGAACCAGTACGAAATATTACCGCATCAGCCGTACAAAAGTTCTTCCATAAGAACATTGTGGCACGATTTGGTGTTCCAAACCGTCTCATCACAGACAATGGTTCTCAGTTCGCCAGCGGTCTTTTCCTGGACTACTGCGATCAGGTTGGGACCAAGGTGTGCTTTGCTTCTGTGGCACATCCACAAAGCAATGGTGCCGTAGAACTGGCCAATGGGAAAATATTGCAAGGCATTAAAAAGCGCATCTTTGATCACCTTAAGACCCGCTCGGGGGCTTGGGCAGATGAGCTCTATACCGTTCTATGGGCATTACGGACTACTTCTAGTCGCGTCACTGGTGAGACACCCTTCCATTTGGTCTATGGGGCCGAGGCGGTATTGCCTATGGAAGTAAGTATTGGTTCTGTTCGGACAGATCAGTTCGAACAGATTAATCAGTCCGAACAACGAGGACAAGATCTCATCCTCTTAGAAGAACGGCGTGATCGCACCCTGGTTAAATCCGCGGCATACTTGCAAGCTTTACGCAGGTATCACAGTAAAAAGGTGCGACCACGTGATCTCAACGTGGGCAACTTGGTTTTACGAAAAATTCAAGACTAGTGTAATCGCAACAAATTCTCCCCAAAATGGGAAGGTCCTTATACTATTGTCTCAGTGCCGCGGACAGGATCGGCACGGTTAGCTATGGAGGATGGTCGGATTTTGTCCAATACTTGGAACATCGATCAACTTCGCAAGTTTTACGTGTAAGTATTCCAATCACTTTTTTCCTGTTCAATTAGCATCTTTTGACAAAATAAAATATGTTTTGCTTTCATACAATGAGTTTTTCTCTTTAAGCCCGTATCATATGCATTCGACCTGGGGGCTGACCGCCGGCGGTCAGATCATTACAACAATCTAATCGGATTCGCTAGTCGATCTCATGACCACTTCCAGATAAGTCACTCCTAAATAAGCCATTTCTCAGCGCATACGGGGCTATCTGGTAAGTCCTTGGTCATCTGAGTGACTACCAGTTCGCAATAAGATTAGACGTTACATTGATCCTGATCATTGGTTTAAAACGCACACCCCTGGTCGTTACGCTTATGTTTTCTCCTCTGCTTATAACACTAAGGCTTCAGTATTCATAAGCAGAGGCGGGGGCTAGGGGGGATGTGCTTATAGTATGGAACTCATAGATGTGCTTATAGTATGGAACTCATATTATAAAAATGCAAAATATGTACTTCCTGTCAAAAATGATTTTTTACATACATTGCATTATACACAATTGTCTAGATACAAAACTAAGGATCATTCGATCCCCAGCTCAGTCAGGAGCCTATCTACTAAGGGCCTGACCTCCTCCATGACTGCATCGAGCAGCTCTTCACTCTCGACCTCAACCGGACCCCCCAGTGCGCTCAGATCTGCATTTTGGCCATGGTGAAGTCGAACCCGGCTGAGTACGGCTACTGCGGCTGATCGAACCCTGGTTCTGATCACCTCTTCGCGTCGCCGTGTATCTCCAAGGAGATACTCAAGCAGTGAATCTGCCTGGGCAGTGAGCAGCGATGTCCAGTCACTTACGCTGAGGTTGTCTTTCTTCGGTTCTACCACATCGGTCTTCAAAAGATTAGCCACGGCCTTCAGTTTTTCGAAGATCAGGAGGCTCAGCTCTTTGATCGCCCGATCGGTGTGGCGAATCGAGGATTCAAGAATCCCCTTGTCCCGACTAAGCTGTGTAATTCGACCTGCTTGCGCTGTACAGAGAGAGGAGATTATTTGCATATTATGGATTCAAGGCTTCTTAATCAGGAATCGGCTTACTAGCATTTTCTGATCGAAGTTTGTTGATTTCAGTCTCTTGTTTCTTAAACATTGAGACTGAACTGAGCCTCAATTTGGCCACCTCTTTCTTCAAAAATGTAACCTCTCTGCAGCGAAATCAAAGCAGTCACAACCAAAATGCACCCATACTAACCAAAGGGTAATGATCCTCACCTGCGCAAGCTGTCGCGTTCTTTCTGAATGGCTTCTGTACTGGCCATCACAACATGCGACTGGCCAGTTAGCCAGGATAATCCCTGTGATGCAAAGGAAAAGGATCAAAGGTGTCCTAAGTACAATTCAGGCACGAGAGCGGAGGTTTATTATACCTTCATAAATTTTTGTAAGACAGCATCATCCAATCCAGCGGGGATCCTCGCTAGAGCCCCGGATGTGCTTACTACAGGGACAGTTGGTGGGAGTGCCGCCTGGGCGCTACCCCCAGTAGTCATCGGTTGTGACTGGGTCCCTGCATTTATTCCTTCCCCTGCGGTCTGGACGACTTCCTGGACCACAGGGGTGGAGCGTTCTTCATTGGAAGCTCCTGTACCAGCTGCGGCTTCAACCCCTCCAGAGGCGGTTGAAGAGCTGGGCGCCGTCTTTCTTTGCCTGACAAGAAAGACAATTTGAGCAGTTTTTATTTAAGATTATTGCCAGTTTAAGGTTCTTACCTTATTTGAAATCCCATTAGCTCCTGAGATTTCTGGGAAGGTTCCCCTTGGGAAGGAGAACCATCATTGGTTCTTGCCTTCCTCATGGCAAACAAGGTAGCTCCCCCCTGGATGTGTTCAGCTATGAGCATATTTCTAAGAAAAAGATAGAGATAAAAAGCAAGGTCTTTACCTGGGCTACCGTACTGGCTGGTGGGGCTACATCCGAAGGCCTTGACAACTCCTGGGTCGCTGGAGTCGCCGCAACCGGCCTTTGCTCAACTACCTCCTCCTCTGTCCGCGGAGGAGGAGGATTTTCCTCCCTAGGACTCGCGGTAGTCGCAGGGAGAAGCTCTTCTCCCTGTATAAACATTGACTCGTCAAAATATACAGAGGGAATTGAAGAAAGTATGACTGTAAGAAATCCTTACCGGGGTCGTCCTTTCGACCAGGGAAGCAGAGACAATTAACCTTGAAGCCTCGGGGGCTTCAGGAACTTGGAGGTCATCCGCGACCCCAAGATTTTCCGCGATGGCAGGATCTGCCACGACCACCTCTTCGGTAATAGTGGTCTCTGCGAGGCAGCTTGGGGCATCGCCGGATGGGAGATCCGTGATCTTCCTCCTCCGAAGGACCAGAGGAACGTCATCCTCTTCCTCCTCGCTCCCCTCTCCCTGTACGACGAAGAAGTGATTCCAATCTGCTCCTGGTAAAACAGAAGGGATGTGATATCTTACTGCCGTCTTTCTTGCGGTAGGAGGAACGCTCCGTGAAGACCCCTCCCCGGGATATGGCCTGGCCTTCTTGGGGGCAAGACTCTTTGTCCTGGGTCTTTGGGAGACCTTCTTCACGTTCTTTACCGTTGGCTTCCCAAGGGAGCCGACGTTCTCACTTGGGAAAGTCGTCTCGGCAAACCTTCCTAGGAGCTGATTCACATTTTCGATGGAAATGTTTAACGCTGGACATGCATAAGATCTAAAAAACGGAGGCCAGATAGAGAATGTACCTTTCGGCGCTCCTGTTTAAGGTCGTCACCGGCGTGAATCAGACTCTGTGGACGAGGCGATCCCTTAAGGCCCTCTACATCGGCGTTGTAGGCCCTAAGGAGGGAGTTGGTCCGCCTTTCAATTTCAGATGAAGGCAGGACTGTTCCCAAATTCGAGTCAGAATTCGCACAATTCAAGAATGGGAAAGCTAAGCGCCAAAGAAATAAATACCTTTACTGTAGTCCAGGGTGCTATCCGCCATGGACCTAATCTCCCATGCCGGATGAGCCCTTTCGCGCAGAGGACTCACCCGGTTCTTCACGAAGTCTCGAATAATGTCTCGAGCCATCAATCCTTGATTGACCAAGTGAAGGATCACATCGGCATGCTTCGAAAGCTCCAAGTTCATCGCCGGGGGAACATCTAACTCGCTCGACTTCTCTGGTCGCAAGTTTTCAAACCATAGACTGCTTTCAGATGGTGGAGAGCAGTAAAACCACCTTTGGTGCCACCCGTGCACAGAGTCTCACAGGGGTGGGGAGGGATACTCCTTTTTGTCCCTCAGCCAGAAGTAGATGCATCCGGCGGCGTTGGTGCTCTTCGACCACGCAGAAAAGTAGAATCGCCGGAAAAGATCCACGCTGGGATAGATTCCGACGAACGCTTCACAGAGATGCTGGAATACCGCAAGGATCAGCATCGCGTTAGGGTGGAGGTTAATCAGTTCCCACCCATAGTGCTCAAGGACATCCTTGAGGAACCGACTCTCAAGGAATCGGAACCCGCAGCGCAGGTACTCCTCAAAAACCACCAACTCGCCCTCTTGGGCGGTTGGGGTTTCTTAGTCCTTCTCCGCGGGCCGCCAGTTGATGAGCAACCGCGGAGGAAGGATCTCCTCCTTCTCTAACGCCACTAGGCTCTCCTCAGAATGGTGAATGGATCGGCTCCAGGAGGCCATCTTTGGTGGAGAATCAAAGGAAAAGTTGGCGATTTTGGGAAGACGAAGGCTGAAGAAAATGAGGGTTTTGTGCGGCGGGAATGATGAGGGTTTTTGGCTGTGTGGCTTCTTTGAGAAGACATCTGCTCTTTTTATAGACCCAAGGCGACGCATTAATGTGAGTAAACGTTTCATTTCAAACGTTCCATTGAATGCTTTATTCATTTCCCATAATGGATACTGCCTCTGGCGGATCCGATAAAGTGTTCAGGTATCGGATCTCGAACAAAAAGACTTCTTTGTTTCGGAAACTGAAAGTGCAAAAGGACTGAAAAATTTTCAGTACTTTTCAGAAGACGTTTTTCCTTTGTATGCTTTGAACATTTTTTATGGAAATGCTTTGCAACTCAATTTTTAACGTACTGGAATGTTTCTAATTGGGTTATGGTTTGATCGAAACCGTGTTTTAGACTAAAACTTCGATTCTAACCGGAGTGACAGTCTGACCGAGTTCTGACTCTGGTCGCAATTTAGTTCTGACCGTGGCCCTGAAACTGATCGCGGTATCAGGGCAGGTCGTGGTGCTTTTTTTTTTAAGCGCGATTCTGATCACAGAACTAAAGTTTCCTGTGTATGAATGGTCGCGAACATAAAGTTTATGGCTATATTTTCACACAGAAGATGTGAAGAATATTCATGAGAAATAAGAAACTTTTATTTCTTACATTCTTTACATACAAAAGGGATACAGTCGATCAAAACGTCGACTTGCTCCGAAAGAAGTTTACAAAGTTCCCCAAGGGACATGTTGTTGTCAGTAGGATCTACACTGGCAACCCCCAGGGAACTAGCAACTACCCTAAGTCTATCTACATCGTCCCCAACAACAGACGCACTATTGTCCCTAATCAAGTTAGATAGTTCTCGCTGTTGCTGAGCGTAGTCCCTCTCTCGACGGAAATGGTGCGCCTCTTCCCGGGATCGATCAAGACATTCTGCTAGACGCAGAATCTTCGAGGCCATCTCCTCGGTCTTCTTCTCCAGGGCATTCTTCTCCTCCAGAAGAGTCTGTCCGGAAGGAAGAGATGGAGCAGCAGAAGGCTGATCGCTGGAGCCTCCAACCTCCTGCATTTTGCAAAAGTTAGTCGTACTAACTATAATTATAAGCAAAAGGGGAGAAGGATTGATACCTGTCCCGGTGCATAACCCGTTGATATACCCATCTTGGGAGGAGGATCATCAGATGGTGGAAGTGCAACCTTCCCATCAGAAGATTGCTTCGCCAACCCAATATGGCAATCATCTGATCGAGGGATAGTCACCGCTTGCCGACCAGAATGTTGATCCCCCAAAAGGATGGGAGAATTGGATGTGATGGGATCTTTCTCCAAGGACAAAGGCCTAACTTGCCGAGACGCATGAACGGGAAGGGTCAAAGGAACTGAAGGAAGAAAGAAACTTGCTACATTCTTCACCTTTGTTCCACTGGAAGATCCTTCGTCAACCTTGGGTTTCTTCCTTAAGGGAGACAGGACTTCAATCGTTTGAGGCCCTTGTTCGACAACTTCCTCTTCATCACTCTCAATCTCGAAGATATCGTGATCTGCCATTGGGAGGAGTATGTGAAAAGGAAGAAGGCAGGATAACAAGAAAAGGACTTAGGCGTGGAGGGAAATTGTGGAGTTTTTACAAATCCAGGAGCCTGGTATTTATAGCCGCCTGGGTGACGGTTTGCATTCCAGACGCCTTGGGTTTCGTAAAAGCATTTACAATTTTACCTCGAGATAAAAACAGTTCTACGGCGCTATCATTGCCCATCACATAATGTCAGAACCCGTCTTGGGAAACCAACCGTTTTCACGTAGTGCGCCACTAAGTGGAAAAATTGAAGAGTCGGGTTAAAAATCCAATGTATGGTTTTAAAATTCGAAATAAACACGTCTCTTCGTTTTCTTCGAATTTGGGGGCTAGCTGACGAGGATTGTCACCCGGGTCACTTCTAATAAACTTTTGGTTCAAGACAGGTTCAAACCAGACATGTATCTGGCGATGCGAACTCAAGCTATTCTGAGGGGCATCACCATGAGGTCGCAAGCTTTATGCGATCAGGTCGCGGGTTTCGTGCGATCAGGCCGACAGCCTTGTGCGGTCAGAAGTTCGTATGCTATACGCGAACTGGATATCCGAGATGTTGCGCGGTCAGCCCACATTCCGCGGTCAGAACATTCTCGACCAGGGTGCTTGGAGTTTATTCGGTTATCCTTATATCAAGATGTTCCAAGCATCCTGAAAATTCCTCCACGTTGAAGACCAACCGTCAGAGGTTATTATATGCGGTTATTCATGATTAACACGTGTTAATAACCTTCGTGGAAGTTAACAGCGGTTCTCCAACAACCGCATCTAACCGTTTGATGCAGTTTTCTTCATATGGCACCTTTTCGACCAGTATAAAAGGGTGGCAAAGTACATCAAACGGGGGATCCAAGACATTTGGAAGAACAAGACCCCTAATACAAGTGAGATACAACGTATCTCAACCACTAAAACAGCCAAGTCTACGGCTTAGATTAGAAAATATTCACAAGTCTCCTAGAGCTTCTTTTTTGTACACTTATATAGGAAAAACTTTCGCCTGTGAAGTTTTCTTCCCGCTAGTTTGTAAATCTTTATCACATATAGTGAAATTCTAACAGGACGTAGGGCTTTTACTCCCACCATCGAGGGCCCGAACCTGTATAAATCTCCCTGTGCTCATGTTCACCATTGTTCTACATACCTTCCCGGAGGGTCATCTTGAAAGGTCTCACAATCACAAATTTTGCATAAGTTCGGCTGAGGACCCTGAGTCCGAATCGTCGACAATGGTGATCTGCAAGCATGTGTGAATACTGAGTAACTAACTTTCTAATTTTGAACGTGATACCCAATTTTCAAATTTGAGTTAGCTATCGATGCTTACCTGGGGGAATTGGGCAAAGTTTGTCTGCACTAGGTCGTACATATAGCGCAGCACATAAAACCCGCATTCCCACGATTGCGGCTGTTGATGGCACTGAGATAATTGCATATGCGAAGACATGTTAGCTACTGTTTCCATAAACTAATTAAGCATAAACAAAAAGTCTCGTGAGTACCTCATATTCTTTCCAAGCTAGTAGGGAGCCCTGCGGTGCGGCATGCCTCCCTCCAGCGGACACATATTTATCAAAAGCCCTGCATTTCAGTTAGTATTGCCAGTTAATGTATTATCATTAGCTAGTGAGGTCAAAATTTAAATCAAACATATAAGTTACTTACGCCTCCATATTCCCCTTGACCACATATTCAACCGATAATCTGTCACGCATCAAATCGAGGTAGTACACCTCGTTCCTCGGCGGACAGATCACGATGAGGATCCAGTGGCCCCTGCATTGTACGTAAAAGAGGATCGCTAGCTCAAAGTATATATCAGGTGTAACATACAAGATTGAGTTAAATTAGTACGAAATGCACTAACCTTTGGTGGTACGGCACCAGAATGAACTCCCTGTCCTGCTATGCCATCAGCGCCTTGGATATATACTACTCAGCGTGCGCCTTGGATATGTACTGCTCTAGCATCGTGAGGCTTATTTTCTCTGGGTCGAGGAACCCACCTTGTCACACGCAGCCTCCGATGCTAGCCTGTACATGCATCTGCATGCAAAGGACGACATTATTATTGCACAAAAAGTTACTACATTTCAAATGAACTACAACAATGCAGAGTTAGCAAACAGAGTTAGAAAACAACAATACATAGCATCAGCAAACTCACAGGACTCCAGTCCGTATGATGGACATATCGAGCTCCCGCCAGTTGTAGAGGTCGAACAGATCCTCGTGTGCCACGGATATACTCCCGGGCTCACAGTGGAACTACCCAGGCCTGTAGGGAACTAAGAAGTTCAGATTGCGCCGAGCTCGGTGCAGGTACCACTCGTGGAGGTCTCTGGTTGATCGATCCAATTTGCGCAAACCTGCCTCCGACACGAGTGGGAACCCGTTCCTGAACCTCTCCAGCTGTCCCTGTCGCCCTTTGCCCTTGCCTTTGCCCTTGTCTTTTGCCGGGGACTGAGCACGTACCTTCGAAGGCAAGGGCGAGGTGATGGCGGCTTTCTTCCGAGGTGAAGGAGTGGATGCGCTGGGTGGGGTCAAGGCCATCTTTGATGTGTCCAGGTTCGCATGAGATCGGGCCTCATGCCCCGAGCTAGGGGGCGCAGTCCCCTGGTAGCCTGCCGGCAGGCCACTTCAATTAATGAGTACGTATGATAGATTTTGCAAGTTGAGTGTACTGAGTAGGATGTAATCTAAAATGTGTAGGATTTACCGGTTGTATTAGAAGACACTTCTTGGGCCACTGTACGTCGGAGCCCACTGCCTCAGCAAGTGTCTACAGTTCCTCTGTTGGGACTGGCAACGGAGAATCGTTGTAGGCCGGCATGGCCATGTCCATGTACCTTTGCGAACCCCAACCGCAGAGGTACGCAGTGGACCCCGACATCTGGCCCAGGCGGATATACGAAGCCGTGTCCAACCACTTCCTGCCCGGTGCCTAGGTGATTCTGTAGGATGCAGTCCTTCGGCTTCTGCAAATTTGTAACAATTAAAACAGGTTAGCGAAACAACTCTAACAGAATGGGAGTAGCATCAACTTAAGTGCACAGATGAAGGCTTGCAGTACGTCAAGTAGATCCACAGGATCCGCGAGGATCTTCGAAGCGCAATTGCTCATCCAACCCCGCGCGGTACCGTCGCCCTGGGGATCCGCATCTGCACTGTTGGCCAGCAATGCTTCTCTCAACCGTGCAAACTCTTCCCTCATTTGTGCTACCTCAGACTGCACCGCAGCCCGTAACTCAGCCTGTATCTCCGTCCGACCTCAGCCCGTATCTTATCGGAGAGCTCCGCTTCCTTTTCCTTCTAGGAGCGGGCCTTCTTCCTCGGTGGAGCCGGATCTACGAAATCGGCCTTCCATGACACAATGGCTCCCACGGCCCGTGTCCGCCCGGGATGCTCCATATTTCCTAGAGCCCGGGTGAGGATGTCGTTCTCCCTCTGCGGGGTAAACAATCCCTCTACTGCCTCCTTCTCAAAAGAGATCTGTTCCATTTAAAGGTACCTTGTGAGACAAATTGCCTTATATACACTTGTGCGCACACAGTTTACGAGGTTAGCCAACTTACCATTCGCCTCACAACGTCGGCGTCCCCAGGGGTTGCGAACTGCACAAACCACCTCCCCCTCCACCATCGCTTGCACCTCTCATCCCGGATCTCGGAGAGCGCCAACTCAGGGGAGTCGATGACAGGATTTTGCTCGTCTTCCTTCTTCCACTGCTCCTCCTTCCCCGCATAGCCCTGGGATCCGAGCTGATGCGGGTGGTCGTTCCTCTTCTAGATCGCCTTATTCTTCTCGCTAAGGCCCTTGAACTCCTCGGTCCCCTTCTGCTTGGTGAATTCCTCCCATACCTCCTCCGATATGAAGGGGTACTTCTCGCAAGGAGATTTCCCCGCAGCGAGGAAGTTACTGACGAGCCAGCTCTTAAAGGTTTTCCATGTTCCGTTCATGTCCTTCAAGCAGGCCGTCCTAGGTGTATCGTCGGGGATGTTCCACTTAGCCTATTTTCAAAAAATGCATACAATTAATCACGAGTTAGTTAAACTTTAGTATAAGCCAAGAGAACGTGATTACGAAAGAGTTCAGCGATTTCAGTTAATTTAACCTTCACTTCCACCCACAACCTATCCCTCTCGTCCGCCGTCACGTCCTTCCAGCTCTGGACGGTGATCTTCACCCTTTCTTTCGCCAACAGCCCAACATAGGCCGCGTACTTCCCAGCATTCTTTCCGATCGACCTCCCAAATTGGTTGAACCCACAAGAAAGATCCGTGCGTTTGGCCAAACGGCCCAATGTCGTCGCGCCTCGCCCTACCCTCTTGCGCTGGGATGAACCAGCCGCATCTTCAGTTATGTTGGGGTTGGCCCTAGTCGAACCACTAGTACCATCCGATGAAGAAGACGACATGTCTTTCCCTACAAAACCATCAACAAACCATCAAAAATTTAATGGAAACACAAACCAAATCATTTTACAAAGCAAAAGGACCTATTTTAAATATTTTTTCCATCGGTAAACACAGAAGCTACCAATAGAAGATAAGATTCTATTTCTCAGCATTTTCGTCTACACATTTTCATATAGGAAGCAGGCAACATATGGCAATTAATTCTTCTTGGAGTTCCATAACTCAGCCCATGACTGGAGACTAATTAGGGCTACAAAAGGGATGTCCGAAGAAAATAATACTAAAAGAAAGACATGCATAAATTACTTCCTGAACTGTTCAGAAAGAAATATTTTCTATCGGTAAACACATGAGCTGCCGATAGACCATAACAATTTTTCCATCGGCAAAGATATGAGATACCAATATAACATATTGTTCTGGAATATTGTTGATAAGCCGCCATTCACTGGCATCACATAGTCTTGGTTTAAGTCAACATTCTCCATGATTTTCTATACTAATATTCATGGGCCAGCATTATTATTGTACACATAATATTATTTTCGATCGGTAAATACATGTGCTGCCGATAGAACATAGCCATGTTTTCTATCGGTAAATACAGGAGATACCGATAGAATATGTGTAAGAACACCCCCAACGTATAATGTGCATTACATGGCAGTTGGATACAATTGATCACACATACAGCAGTACATATAAGTTAAAATCTCAAAATAGGTTCATTACAGCACTGGAACATATTATGTCAACCCTAATTTAAATCAACATTGCTTGCGGAATGTTCATAATCCAACACAATACGGAACCCTAGTGTAATTACAAAACTCGAAGAATTAGTACGTACATAACACAAAGATCAAATAAGGAAGATGCTGGAAAAAGAACGACGAATTAGGGTATTTACGGTGATCAGTTATGGTGATGGAGAGGCGGTGTAGAACGCAACGGCGGCCGACGAAGGACGAAAATAAGAACCGGTGGCAGTGGCGAACCAGTATCCAGTCAGCACTCGTCGTGTGGGAGAGAGGAAGTGAGTGGTCACTGCGGAGGTTGTGGTTTTCTTCGCTCTCAAAGAGACGCAGTGCTATAAGTTGGAACTGTTCGACTGGAGGGAAACTCAAGGGCCGTGTACGAGTAATAAAGTAGTGGATGACCTTTTCTATTGGTACAACAAAATAATACCGATAGAACAAATAAATTTTTCCCAGAACAATATTTGAAGTAGTGGATGCCTTTTTCTATCGGTATAAACAATAAAATCCCGTGAGACCAATTTTCCCCAGAAAATTTTTTTAAGTTACCTGAGATTATAGTATTGGGTGCCCTTTTTCTATTGGTAAAAATAACAAAATACTGTCAGAATAATGAATTTATTCTAACGGTAGAACATAATAATACCGATAGAATAAGTAAATTCGTTAGTCTCACCTTCAAACAATCATATGTACACACAATGTAACATCAAACAGACCGTGCTTGAAAGCTGCAGAATGATAAAGAAAGAGGGAAGATAGCCGAAAAATTGGAAAATTGACATAAAAACAAATTGTTCATTCATTGTTGTTTTATCACTTATAAAAAAAATAAAAATCCAAAATGCTAGGTCAAGGGGTGGTCTTAGCCCTGGCTGCATGTAGAATAGAGTTAGTTTGACTTGCAGCCAGGACGCAGGACTCCTCTAGCGACAAGTTGTCCCTAGGATCAACTACTATCGCATCGAGAAGGCCTGCGACCTCCCTCAGCTTCGCTATGGTATCCTTCATAGTCAAACCGCAGCCAGCGATGGTAATATCTGCGGCTTGCTTCTCCTCGCGAAGACGCCTCGTCCTCGCCCTGGAATTGTCACCAGCCGTCTTCATGCGCTGAATGCGCCGGAGGAGATCGTCCAGTTCAAGCCATAGCTGAGTGTGCTTGTCCGTAAGGAGCTTGTGCTCCTCCTGGAGGGCCCTCAGCTCGGCCTTGACTTTGCCAGTGTCTTCCACGGCTCCCATTCCCTGTGCAAATCAACAGGTCAAGAATGTACTGAACATGGATTAACAATACAGGGGTAAACCCAGGAGATTTAGAGTTCTTATCGGGGAGGGCGTGGCAGACGATATTGAGGTTGCCATTGTGAAAGAGAAGATAAGGAGTCGAAGCATTTGAGAATTAGAAAAACAACAAAATACCGTGACGCATGGCGAGGTACTTATAGAATTTCCAAGGCGACGCATGGCGACATAGTTGAGAATTCAAAGCGCCAGAGTATTGTTCTATCGGTACAAACAACAAAAAATAGTCAGACAACAAAATACCGTGAGACTAACGAATTTATTCTAACTTTCGATGATTCGGACTCGGAGTCCTCAGCCGAACTTATGCAAAATTTGTAATGGTAAGACCTTTCAAGATGACCCTCCGGGAAGGTATGCAGAAAAATGGTGAACAGGAGCACAGAGAGATTTATACAGGTTCGGGCCCTCGATGGTGAGAGTAATAGCCCTACGTCCTGTTAGGATTTCACTATAGGTGATAAAAGGTTACAGAAATAGCAGAAAAACTCCTTCACAGGCGAAGGATTTTTCCTGTGTAAACATACAGAATAAAGCCAGGGAGGCTTGTAGGAACTATCTAACTTGGGCCGTAGACTTGGCTGATTTTAGTGGTTGAGATGCGTTATGTCTCATTTGTATCAGGAGTCTTGTTCTTCCAAATGGATTGGATGATCCCCCTTCCTCGGACCTCTATGCCACCCTTTTATACTGGTCGAAAGGGTGCCATATGAAGAAAACTACATCAAACGGTTAGATGCGGTTTTTGGAGAACTGCTGTTAACTTTCACGGAGGTTATTAACACGTGTTAATCATGAATAACCGCATATATTAACCTCTGACGGTTGGTCTTCAACGTGGAGGAATCCTCGGGATGCTTGGAATATCCAGTTCTATGAATAACCGAATGACCCTCCAAGCACCCTGGTCGAGAATGTTCTGACCGCGGAATGTGAGCTGACTGCGCAACATCCTGGATATCCAGTTCGCGTATAGCATACGAACTTCTGACCGCGCAAAGCTGTCGGCCTGATCGCATGAAGCCCGCGACCTGATCGCGTAAAGCTTGCGACCTCATGGCGATGCCCCTCAGAATAGCTTGAGTTCGCATTGCCAGATACATGTCTGGTTCGAACCTGTCTTGAACCAAAAATTTATTAGAAGTGACCCGGGTGACAATCCTCGTCAGCTAGCCCCCAAATTCGAAGAAAACGAAGAGACGTGTTTATTTCTAATTTTAAGACCATGCATTGGATTTTTAACCCGACTCTTCAATTTTTCCACTTAGTGGCGCACTAAGTGAAAAACGGTTGGTTTCCCAAGACGGGTTCTGACATTATGTGACGGGCAATGATAGCGCCGTTGAACTGTTTTTATCTCGAGATAAAATTGTAAATGCTTTGACAAAACCCGAGGCGTCTGGAATACAAACCGTCATCCTGGCGGTTATAAATACCAGGCTCCTGGATTTGTAAAACTTCACAATTTCTCCCCACGCCTAAGTCCTTTTCTTGTCACCCTGCCTTCTTCCTTCTCACATACTCCTCCTGATGGCAGATCACGACATCATCGAGATTGAGAGTGATGAAGAGGAAGTTGTCGAACAGGGGCCTCAAACGATTGAAGACCTGTCTCCCTTAAGGAAGAAACTCAAGGTTGACGAAGGATCTTCCAGTGGAACAAAGGTGAAGAATGTAGCAAGTCTCTTTCTTCCTTCGGTTCCTTTGACTCTCCCCATTCATGCATCTCGGCAAGTTAGGCCTTTAACCTTGGAGAGGAATTCTTCTCAACTCTCTCCTTTTCCCTCCAATTCTCCCATCCTTTTGGGTGATCGATATTCTGGTCGGCAAGCGGTGACTATCCCTCGATCAGATGATTGCCATATTGGGTTGGCGAAGCAATCATCTGTTGGGAAGGTTGCACTTCCACCATCTGATGATCCTCTTCCCAAGATGGGTATATCAACGGGTCATGCATTGGGACAGGTAATAATTCTTCTCCCCTTTTGCTGATAATTATAGTTAGTACGACTAATTTTTGCAAAATGCAGGAGGTTGGAGGATCCAGCGATCAGCCTTCTGCTGCTCCATCTCTTCCTTCTGGACAGACTCTTCTGGAGGAGAAGAATGCCCTGGAGAAGAAGACCGAGGAGATGGCCTCGAAGATTCTGCATCTAGCAGAATGTCTTGATCGATCCCGGGAAGAGGCGCTCCATTTCCGTCGAGAGAGGGACCACGCTCAGCAACAGCGAGAACTCTCTGACTTGATTAGGGACAAGAGTGCGTCCGTTGTTAGGGATGATGTAGATAGACTTAGGGTAGTTGCTAGTTCCCTGGGGGTTGCCAGTGTAGATCCTGCTGACAACGACATGTCCCTTGGGGAACTTTGTAAACTTCTTTCGGAGCAAGTCGACGTTTTGATCGACTGCATCCCTTTTGTATGTAAAGAATGTAAGAAATAAAAGTTTCTTATTTCTCATGAATATTCTTCACATCTTCTGTGCGAAAATATGGCCATAAACTTTATGTTCGCGACCACTCATACACAGGAAACTTTAGTTCTGTGATCAGAATCATGCTTCCAAAAGCATCGCGACCTGCCCTGATACCGCGATCAGTTTTAGGGCCGCGGTCAGAACTGAATTGCGACCAGAGTTGGAACTCGGTCAGACTGTCGCTCCGATTAGAATCGAAGTTTAGTCTAAAACATGGTTTCGATCAAACCATAACCCAATTAAACATATACCAATATGTTAAAAATTGAGTTGCAAAGCATTTCCATAAAAAATGTTCAAAGCATACAAAGGAAAAACGTCTTCTGAAAAGTACTGAAAATTTTTCAGTCCTTTTGCACTTTCAGTTTCTGAAACAAAGAAGTCTTTTTGTTTCAGATCCGATGCCTGAACACTTTATCGGGTCCGCCAGAGGCATTATCCATTATGGGAAATGAATAAAGCATTCAATGGAACGTTTGAAATGAAACGTTTACTCACATTAATGCGCCGCCTTGGGTCTATAAAAAGAGCAGATGTCTTCTCAAAGAAGCCACACAGCCAAAAACCCTCATCGCTCCCGCCGCACAAAACCCTCATTTTCTTCAGCCTTCGTCTTCCCAAAATCGCCAACTTTTCCTTTGATTCTCCACCAAAAATGGCATCCTGGAGCCGATCCATTCACCACTCTGAGGAGAGCCTAGTGGCGTTGGAGAAGGAGGAGATCCTTCCTCCGCGGTTGCTCATCAACTGGCGGCCCGCGGAGAAGGACCAAGAAACCCCAACCGTCCAAGAGGGCGAGTTGGTGGTTTTTGAGGAGTACTTGCGCTGCGGGTTCCGATTCCCTGAGAGTCGATTCCTCAAAGATGTCCTCGAGCACTATGGGTGGGAATTGATTAACCTCCACCCCAACGCGATGCTGATCCTTGCGGTGTTCCAGCATCTCTGTGAGGCGTTCGTCGGAGTGTATCCCAGCGTGGATCTTTTCCGGCGATTCTACTTCTCGGCGTGGTCGAAGAGTACCAACGCCGCCGGATGTATCTACTTCCGGCTGAGGGATAAAAAGGAGTATCCCTCCCCACCCCTGCGAGACCCTGTGCACGGGTGGCACCAAAGGTGGTTTTACTGCTCTCCACCATCCGAGAGCAGCCTGTGGTTTGAAAACTCGCGACCAGAGAAGTCGAGCGAGTTAGATGCTCCCCCGGCGATGAACTTGGAGCTTTCGAAGCATGCCGGGGTGATCCTTCACTTGGTCAATCAAGGGTTGATAGCTCGAGATGTCATCCGAGACTTTGTGAAGAATCGGGCGAGTCCTCTGCGCGAAAGGGCTCATCCGGCATGGGAGATTAGGTCAATGGCGGACAGTACCTTGGACTACAGTAAAGGTATTTATTTCTTTGGCGCTGAGCTTTGCCATTCTTGAATTGCGCAAATTCTGACTCGAATTTGGGAACAGTCCTGCCTTCATCTGAAATTGAGAGGCGGACCAACTCCCTCCTTAGGGCCTACAATGCCGATGTAGAGGGCCCTAAGGGATCGCCTCGCCCACAGAGCATGATTCACGCTGGCGACGACCTTAAACAGGAACGCCGAAAGGTACATTCATTATCTGGCTTCCGTTTTTCAGGTCTTATGCATGTCCAGCGCTAAACAATTCCATCGGAAATGTGAATCAGCTCCTAGGAAGGTTCGCCGAGACAACTTTCCCGAGTGAGAACGTCGGCTCTCTTGGGAAGCCAACGGTGAAGAACGTGAAGAAGGTCTCCCAAAGACCCAGGACAAAGAGTCCTGCCCCCAAGAAGGCCAGGCCAAATCCCGGGGAGGGGTCTTCACGGAGCATTCCTCCTACCGCAAGAAAGACGGCGGTAAGATATCACATCCCTTCTGTTTTACCAGGCGCAGATTGGAATCACTTCTTCGTCGTACAGGGAGAGGGGAGCGAGGAGGAAGAGGAAGATGTTCCTATGGTCATTCGGAGGAGGAAGATCGCGGACCTCCCATCTGGCGATGCTCCAAGCTGCCTCGCAAAGACCACTGCTACCGAAGAGGTGGTCGTGGCAGATCCTGCCACCGCGGAAAATCTTGGGATCGCGGATGACCTCCCAGTTCCTGAAGCCCCCGAGGCTTTAGGTTTGATTGTCTCCGCTTCCCTAGTCGAAAGGACAACCTCGGTAAGGATTCCTCACGGTCATACTTTCTTCAATTCCTTCTGTATATTTTGACAAGTCAATGTTTATACAGGGAGAAGAGCTTCTCCCGGCGACTACCGCGAGTCCTAGGGAGGAAAATACTCCTCCGCAGACAGGAGCGGAGGTGGTTGTTCAAGATCTTGCGGCGGTTACACATGAGGTACCGGCTACAGGATCACGGGAGACAGTGAGATCCTTGGATGGGTCGTCGCCAATGGGATCAACTGCCCAGGTAACGATCCTTCTTGTCAGCCTTTATTTTTCCCTTGAAAAAATGTTCATAGGGGAAGACATACAGGGAAGGGGGCCCTTGTTTTCCAAGCGTAAGATCAGGGCGGACGATACTCGTCCCCGCGCTCAAGAAGAACCTTCTCAGAAATCCCAAAAGCTAGTGGGATTTCAATTAAGGTAAGAACCTTCATCCTGGTTGTATCAGAAATGATGGTCACGAATCGTTACCATTTGATTTTTCTTTTCCTCCATCAGACGGAAAGAAATAGCACCCAGTCCTCCAACCGCTTCGGGAAGGGTTGAAGTCACTGCTGGTGCAGGAGCCCCCAGTGAGGAGCGCTCCACCCCCTCAGCCCAGGAAGTCGTCCGAGTCACGAGGGGAGAAACAGATACGAGGACCCAGTCGCAGTCGCCGGCGACTGGAAGCAATACTCAGCAGGCACTTCCTCCTACTGTCCCTGCTGTAAGCACTTCCGGGCCTTCGTCAAATCTTCCAATTAGTCCGGAAGATGCCTCTCTGCAGAAATTCATGAAGGTATGATGAATCCCTTTCTGGATGTCCTGAATTACACATAGGACACTTTTCACTCCCTTTTTTGCATCACAGGAATTATCCAGGATGATGGCCCAGTCACGTGCCACGGCGGCGAGCATGGTGACCATACAAAGAGAACGAGACTGCTTGCTCAAGTAAGGATCATCATTCTTCAATTTATAGATGTATAAATTGGTTACGACCATTCCTTCTGTTTTACTACAGGAAGGTGGCATTGCAGGACAAGGAAATGGCCACAATGAAGCTCCATTCGCTCTCAGTGATGAGGAACCAAGAGATCGAAAATAACAGACTACGGTCGCAACTTGCTGGTAAGTCACCTCCTGATCTAGGAAGACTTATCTTAGCAATATGCGAGTAACCTTTTCCCTTGTTGCAGCACAAGCAGGTCAAATAAAACAGCTCAGTGCGGATAATAAACTCCTCCAGGATTCTATCGAAGCCTCCACAAGGGCGATTGGAAAGCTGAGCCGTTCAGTCTTCAAAAAGCTGAAGGCGGTGGCTTACCTTCTGAAGGCTGATGTGGTCGAAACCACCCGAGACGATCTCAGCCAAGAAGACTGGGCTGCCCTAGTTATAGCTCAAGCAGAGTCACTTCTCGAGTATCTCCCTGAGGATACACAGCGAAGAGAAGAGATGATCAGAACCAGAGTTCGGTCAGCCGCTTCTGCTATCCTAAGCCGGATTCGACTCCACTATGGCCCAGATGCAGATCTGAATCCACTAGTGGGACCGGTTGAGATCGAGAGTGAAGAGCTACTCGATGCCGTCATGGAGGAGGTCAAGCCCTTCGTAGACTGGCTCCTGACTGAGCTGGGGATCGAATGATCCTTATTTTTGTATCCAAACGATTGTGAATAATGCAATGTATGTAAAAAATCATTTTTTGACAGAAAGTACATATTTTGCAATTTTATATTATGAGTTCCATACTATAAGCACATCCCCCCTAGCCCCCGCCTCTGCTTATGAATACTAAAGCCTTAGTGTTATAAGCAGAGGAGAAAACATAAGCGTAACGACCAGGGGTGTGCGTTTTAAACCAACAATCAGGATCAATGTAACGTCTAATCTTATTGCGAACTGGTAGCCACTCAAATGACCAAGGACTCGCGAGATAGCCCCGTATGCGCTGAGAAACGGCTTATTTAGGAGTGACTTATCTGGAAGTGGTCATGAGATCGACCAGCGAATCCGATTAGATTGTTATAATGATCTGACCGCCGGCGGTCAGCCCCAGGTCGAATGCATATGATACGGGCTTAAAGAGAAAAACTCATTGTATGAAAGCAAAACATATTTTATTTTATGAAAAGATGCTAATTGAACAGGAAAAAAGGGATTGGAATACTTACACATAAAACTTGCGAAGTTGATCGATGTTCCAAGTATTGGAAAAAATCTGACCATCCTCCATAGCTAATCACGCCGATCCTGTTCGCGGCACTGAGACAACAGTATAAGGTCCTTCCCATTTTGGGGAGAATTTGTTGCGATTAGACTGGTCTTGAATTTTTCGTAAAACCAAGTCGCCCACGTTGAGATCACGTGGTCGCACCTTTTTACTGTGATACCTGCGTAAAGCCTGCAAGTATGCCGCGGATTTAACCAGGGTGCGATCACGCCATTCTTCTAAGAGGATGAGATCTTGCGCCCGTTGTTCGGACTGATTAACCTGTTCGAATTGATCTGTCCGAACAGAACCAATACTTACTTCCATAGGCAATACAGCCTCGGCCCCATAGACCAAATGGAAGGGTGTCTCACCGGTGGCTCGACTAGAAGTAGTCCGTAATGCCCATAGAACGGTATAGAGCTCGTCTGCCCAAGCCCCCGAGCGGGTCTTAAGGCGATCAAAGACGCGCTTTTTAATGCCTTGCAGTATTTGCCCATTGGCTCGTTCTACGGCACCATTGCTTTGTGGATGTGCCACAGAAGCAAAGCACACCTTGGTCCCAACCTGATTGGGGTGGTAGGTCCCCCTTGTCGACCATTCGGTTCCATTCGACCGCTTCGGCTGCATCGGAATATCAATCGGCCATGTCGAACAGATCGGCCACTGATCGAGGAGGGTGGATAAGCAAGTCTTCAGTGAATCTCCGGTATCGAACGGCATGCTTAAATGCCCTGATTACGGAGCCATCAGATATGTTCGGGATGGTATTCCTCACCCCGACAAACCTCTTGACAAACTGCCGAAGTGTTTCGGTTGAAGTTTGCTGCAGCCGATGCAGGTCGTCCTCCTTACCCGGCTTTTGGTAACAATTTTGGAAATTGCTGAGGATGGCATCGCATAGCATTTCCCAATTGTAGATGGAACCCTCAGGCTGATTAAACAGCTAGGTTCTAGCCGGTCCTGCGAGGACTGTAGGCAGGTAGTTGGCCATGACTTTGTCATCGCCTCCTGCCGCTTGGATGGCAGTAATATAGATCTGAAGGAACTCGGATGGGTTCTGAGTTCCATCAAACCTCTCAATGGCCCCTGGTCGAAACTTATCGGGCCAAACGACTGCTCGTAGGCCAGGCGAAAAGGCTTTACAACCAACGTAAGGACCGTGAATCGCCCTGTGACTCTCGGTTGGGTCTCGAGCGACCTCACGCAATGGCGAGGTTACTTGTGGTCCCAAACGAGAGTGAACAGGAACTCGATCCCTACTACGAGAATCCTGCATTTGCCGGTATTTGTCCTGTCGGGACGGTACGGGCGGCGGGTAACTCCGCCGGCCGGAACCAGAATGAGGACCATCTCGCTCACGAGAATGCGTTACCGAGTGGGAGGAGGCCGTTGGGGTCGCCTCGGACGCGACCTCATCCAGTCTCTCCGCCAAGATCCTAAAAAAGGCCGGTTTCTGCGCATCCGTGACTGTAGGAGGAAAGTTACGCATGACTTCCGCGATGGATCGTAGTCGACCATGGGTACTTCTCCTAGGGGCACCAGGTGTTATTGTTTCTTCGTCCACTGGGAAACGCTCCGGTGGCAAAGAAGGAGTCTGGTCACGTTTTCGACCACGCGACCGTCGAGAAGAACTCGGAGCAGCATCGTAACGAGCCTGCGCATCTTGAAGAGCCTCTAGGGCAGTTCTGCGCAATTCGTTGTTTTGTTGCTCGAGATCTTGATCCTCCTTCTGTTTGCGATCTTGTTCTTCCCTGGCAGCCTGTTGATCGGGAGTTTCTTCCGACAGCGCAGCAAACTGCCTAGGGAGAGAGGTTGCCGATGGGGAAAACATCTCAGTTTGTTCCGAGTCGGACTCGAAATCAAAGAGACGGTGAAGGTTATCAGGGTCGAACCTTCCTGGGATAATTTCCGGGTCATCATCATATTTTCCCTCAGCGGGGTCGTACGACGGGCCGGATTCATCGCCTAGCACATTAAGAACCTCCGTGGGTTCTGACCTTGCGCTAGTTGCTCCATGGTCGATTGACATGACCTAGAGAGACGATTCAACCTGTGGAAGATTCTGGCCTTCGACCTCCTCCATCGGAACAGGATCGCTTGGAGAAGGCATTGGTATATGGGCATAATCCTCGAGATCGAAATCGTTCTCGGAATCATATGCTCCAGCCATGTTTCAGCGAACCTCCGGATTTCAATTAGGACGCCTTGAGAAAGGCCCCACGGTGGGCGCCAGCTGTCGACGATTCGGACTCGGAGTCCTCAGCCGAACTTATGCAAAATTTGTAATGGTAAGACCTTTCAAGATGACCCTCCGGGAAGGTATGCAGAAAAATGGTGAACAGGAGCACAGAGAGATTTATACAGGTTCGGGTCCTCGATGGTGGGAGTAATAGCCCTACGTCCTGTTAGGATTTCACTATAGGTGATAAAAGGTTACAGAAATAGTAGAAAAACTCCTTCACAGGCGAAGGATTTTTCCTGTGTAAACATACAGAATAAAGCCAGGGAGGCTTGTAGGAACTATCTAACTTGGGCCGTAGACTTGGCTGATTTTAGTGGTTGAGATGCGTTATGTCTCACTTGTATCAGGAGTCTTGTTCTTCCAAATGGATTGGATGATCCCCCTTCCTCGGACCTCTATGCCACCCTTTTATACTGGTCGAAAGGGTGCCATATGAAGAAAACTGCATCAAACGGTTAGATGCGGTTTTTGGAGAACTGCTGTTAACTTTCACGGAGGTTATTAACACATGTTAATCGTGAATAACCGAATATATTAACCTCTGACGGTTGGTCTTCAACGTGGAGGAATCCTCGGGATGCTTGGAATATCCTGTTATATGAATAACCGAATGACCCTCCAAGCACCTTGGTCGAGAATGTTCTGACCGCGAAATGTGAGCTAACCGCGCAACATCCCGGATATCCAGTTCGCGTATAGCATACGAACTTCTGACCGCGCAAAGTTGTCGGCCTGATCGCATGAAGCCCGCGACCTGATCGCGTAAAGCTTGCGACCTCATGGCGATGCCCCTCAGAATAGCTTGAGTTCGCATTGCCAGACACATGTCTGGTTCGAACCTGTCTTGAACCAAAAGTTTATTAGAAGTGACCCGGGTGACAATCCTCGTCACTAACGGTAAAACATAATAATACTGATAGAATAAGTAAATTTTTCACAGTGAAACTTTTGAAGTGCCTGAGACACATTAAAGTAGTGGATGTCCTTTTCTATCGGTACAAATAACAAAATACCGTCAGAAAAATGTATTTTTGGAGAGCTTAATTTGAAGAAGCAAGAGGCTGCAATGAGATTTTTGCAAGAAAATTTGAAGGGAAGAATTAAGTACTTACAGAATAAAGGTACTGTACATGTTAGAACTCATGCTGTGGAGTAAAATTGAGATATATTAATGTTGTGAACTAGCTTATCATTAAGTTATAAAGAAAAATGTACTGCCTGATGTATTAATGATAAGTTCCTCACCTTGCTGCAGAACTTGTGGGCTGTTTGCTTGGCATTTATCCCTGAAATAGAAAATAATCATCAATGGTTCTCAACCCATAATTCTTCTTCGTGATCATCTTGCAGATACATTGTTTCGTCGATATCTTCAGTAGGGATAGATTGAATGTCCTCTAAAAATGGAGGTATTTCATCGAATTGGTTATACTCCTCTTCGTCGACAACGTCTTCGACCCCAACACTACGTCTCTTGCTGTGGAGGACAACATGCAAGTTTGGATTTGCCAGGTCAACGATGTAGAATACCTGTGTGGCTTGCTTTGCAAGTATGAATGGATCGTCTTGGTGTCCAACTCTATCAAGATCGACGAGAGTAAACCCGTAACTGTCAACTTGAACACCTCGAGGGATTTTGACCCATTGGCATCGAAACAGGGGAATCTTAAGTAATCCGTAATCGAGCTCCCATATTTTGTCAATAGCACTGTAATATGAGTTCAGCGCCCTTACTGACCTGGCATCCTCAGAAATAGCAAACAGTGTCACTCCGCTACATTGCGTGCTACTCTTGGCGTCTTGAGCTCTTGTGTAAAATGAATACCCATTGATATCGTACCCCTGCCAAGTCCCTACAGTGAATCTTGGGCCTCTAGCCAACCATGTCACAGTTTCACTTACGGAGCCCTCGGCAGCTTGCTTGACTCTTTCTTGGATCCACCCAGCAAATTTCCTGTTATGTTCTCTGGTGACCCAAATGTCTGACTTCGAAGGATTCTATGACCGTAACATTACCTTGTGCTCGTGTATGTATGGCTCGACCTCCGTCATGTGTTGTAAGACCCAAAAATGTGATTTTGCGTACACATCACGAGCGGGGACGATAGCTTTGAATCCAATCGTTCCGATGCCCTGAAGCCTACCCTCGTGTCGGGACCTAGGAACGCCAATTGGGTCAACCCCGACCATATAATCTGTGAAAAATTCAATCACCTCCTCGGCGGCATAACCTTCCATGATACTCCCCTCTGGTCGACGACGAGTCCTTACGTATCCCTTCAATACACCCATAAATCTCTCAAATGGATACATGTAGCGCAGGCACACGGGTCCACAAAACTTAATTTCTCTGATAAGGTGAACAATCAAATGGACCATAACATCAAAAAAGGATGGAGGGAAATACATCTCGAGCTGACAAAGAGTTGTAACCACGTCGCGTTGCAAAGCGTCCAGTCCATCCGGATCAATTACCAACGAGGACACAGTTGCGCCAAATATTCATATCAGAAAAATCTTCTAATTAAGCTCCACAAATGGAGGTAATGAACTTATAGTATGAGTGCACGTACTTACCTTGCAAGATATTGCATTGAAGAAATAACATAGGTTTGTGATTGTCTCTCTGACTTTAACTGGGAGAATGCCTCTGATAGCAATGGGAAGCATTTGTGACATCAACACATGACAGTCGTGGGACTTCATGCCAACTAGTCTTAGGTCCTTCATGGACACAAGTTTTTTCAAGTTCGCAGAGTACCCACATGAAACTTTAACACAGTGCAGGCACCAACGGAGTCCTGTTTTTTCTCTCTTGGACAACGTATAGCAGGCCGGGGGGAGGTATGTACGCTTTCCATTCTCTAAAGGTGCAAGCTCAGTCCTTATCCCCATTTCCACCATGTCACGACGAGCTTTCACACCATCCTTTGTCTTTCCCGGAATGTTCAACAACAAACCAATCAAACTGTCACAGACATTTTTCTCTACATGCATGATGTCAATGCAATGTCGAACTTGTAAGTGCTCCCAGTACGGTAGATCCCATAGAATTGATCTCTTCTTCCAAACATTTTTTTCTCGAGGTTTAGAATACTTACCGAACTCAGCTTTGATGTCCTTCACGCACGAGTAAATCTCCTTACCGGTCAGAAACACTGAAGCTGATCCCTTCTCAGGCTTCCCGTTAAATGATTTCCTCTTCTTACGGTACGTGTGATGCACCGGAAGAAACCTGCGGTGACCCATGTACACTGTTTTCCGGCAATTTTGCAGCCACATGCTCTTAGTTTCATCTAGGCAAATAGGGCAAGCCTTGGCTCCTTTTGTATTTGTAACACCCTGAGTTAGGGGTGAAAATTTCCTTTTTCGCAAATGGCATGCATGCATGTATCTGTAGTAATAGCCAGATCAGTTTCTATCTCAAGCCCTAAAATCTCCAAAGTCTATCCTGTGACCTCAAATCAAGATCAGATTATTCAGATATGATCTATCAGTTACTTTGAACTTAAAAGCCTTCAGAACCCAGATCCAAGTATATCTCTAACTCCCAGAATTATCAACTCCTTCTGTTTTCGAAAACAGAAATACCTTATATTACCCAAATACCCTAAGTTTAGAAATACAGATTTAATCAAAATCTTGACCAAGTTCAGACCAGATTATTCCTGGAATATGATCATGGGTATGTCAATACCTTAATCTAAAAAGTTGACAGCCAGATTTTATCATCTAAACCTTTTTCACAAATCAGTCCAAGACTTATCGCAAATTAGTCCTTATCTGATATCTGAAAACCTAAAAAGACTAAAATCTCCAGTTTAACTCTAAATTCAGAATTTCTTCAGCAGATCTTTTCTAATTGCTATTTAACACAAGTTTCTCTTCTGTACAGATGTCAAAATCAAAACCTAAATGCCAGAATTCGAAATCGACAAAACTCAAATCTAATTTTACCCTAAACTACTCTATTTTCAGTTTGTATCAAAAGCTATCCAAATGTGCCAAGTTTTATTTTCAATCCTTGCCAAATCATCTGTGGAATAAAGATTGCCAAAATAGCAGAATCAAATTCAGAACAAACCTTCCAAATCATTAGATTTACATATCAGTCCAAATCAAGAATTGGAAATTACAAATGAACCCAGATTCGACCAAGCTAGCTACTGTGGACACGACCAGAGATTGCCGTGGTTGCCATGCGCCGTGCACGCTCGCCGCCGGCCAAGTTCCGCTTGCATTTGTGCTCGTGCATGCTTGCTCTTCCTATTGCGCACGCGTCAGTGTCTCAGCCATCGCCGTGGCAACACCGTGGCAGCGTCGACGACAGCACCGCCCTCGTGCGCGACCAGCAGCAGAAACACCAGGCTTTTGTCAGTTGCTTTTGCGCCGTGCCAGTTGTTGTCGCCACCGTGTGCTCTAGCGTTGCAAAGTCCCGATGAACCAACGTGGTGATCAGCTACAGACTTGTCGCCGTCGCAATCACCGCTCTTGCTGTGTCTTCGCCGCTGATGTTCAGCACGCAACCAATCGCATCACCAGCTGCCAAATCAATTCACTGCTCCCTCCTTGCAAGCTTCGCCTGGCCTATTTATACACCACTATACCCCAGCAACTTCTTGTTTCACTGGAAATCAGCTAAGTCTCGAAACTCACCTGTTTTCGTCTTCTTCTCCGGCAAGCCGTCGAGGAGGCTCACGGTGCCAGCTTCATCCGTTGTACCAAACTCCAAATTAAATCCATCAGTGAGTTCCTCTACTTATCCTCTCTGTGTAGTACTGTTTAATTGCTCACCGGTGACCCCTAACGCCGGCGATCATCGGAATTGTCAATTGCCCTGTTCCTGTAATGTAGCTTAATTCAGCCCGAATTAGCTCTCGTATCTGTAATCAAAATTGATCAGTAAGCTAACTCAAGCATGCCTGTGAACTTAGAACAATCAATTGAGCCCAATTTGAAGCTATTCCCGATTTTGTAATTTATCAGTTGCTGGCTCTCGTCGCCAAGCCACACCGGCGATCCTCCGGCCAAATTGACGTCGCCAGTAGCTTACTCATACCCATATATCACTTCCCAAGCTTGGAATCAAGTTCATTCGGCCTAAATTGAAAAACCCCAAATAACAGTGTTCTTCTCCGGCACAGTTCACCGGAAAAGTGTTCCCGGCCGTTTCAGCTCAAATCACTTTGTCCGCTGTGTGTGCCTTAGCCTCCTGAGCATTTTTGTCTTCTAGCCCGACACCTAGATCGGCCTAGATTGGAAGATATAGCCATGCCAAGATCTTGTCCAGAACTGTTCCTGTACAACCAATTCATCTCAGTTCATCATCAAATTTCTTGCTTTCCAGCCATTTTCAGCCCTAGATCCTATTGAATGATTTATTCCTGTTATCAATGCCTACCTCCCAGACAAAGTGGTGCATCATTTGGGGCCCTAGATCAAAAGTTATGCTAACCCCTAGTTTCTGGCCATGTCAAGATTAATGCCAGGCTATGTCAGTCAGTGGCATTAGCCCTTTTCACTGCCTTCCAGATGTGCATCTTGAGCATAACTTTGTCCCTTAGATTCCTGAAGTTGTGATCTACAATTTCTTCTTCTATCACAACTTGATTTGAGCCCTTGAATTATATTTGTTGCTAAGCCCTAATTTTTGACATTTTCTCAGTATATGCCAGCCAATGGCATTGGCCTTGTTTACCCACTTCTGGTTGTGTAATTTGAAATCCACTTTGTCCACTGAATTTGTAGAGTTGTGATCTACATTTTCTTCTTCTACCACAACTTGAGATAAGCACCCTAGCTTTTCTTAAAGCTATGTCCAAGCCTTGATCCGAATGTCGATCTATTGACATTCGCTATTTCGATTAAACCAGCCACAAAATTATTATTCCTATCGTAAACCTGAAACCCTAAGATTATCTAATTACCATCCTTAGCCCAAATTCCTTGAAACCCTAGAATCTCGACTCAATTCAGTTTGCAGTTCAACTTATCTCCAGTATAGTTCAATCATTTTTGTTAAGCATTTCTGCATATAAGTCTTAAAATATTTTAATATTATAAGTAATTATTGTATGTTTGTTTGTCGTCGAGCAGATTCAGAAGCTGACTTTGAAGATTTCGCTGTTGACCCGTCATCGACTGCTGTATTTTACGACGCGGAAGGCAAGTCATATCTTTGGTCATCTTGAACCTATATTTTAAATGTTGCCATAATATAACCTTGAATATAGGCAATATTGCATGTGAAAGATTGAGAATGATTGATTTATGAATTGGCAGTACTAGACTGGTTATCTGTGAAATGTAAAATAAACAAGTTTTGAGCCATGAACTATTATATGTATTTATATACTTATATTCATGAAATAAAACCCCTAGCCGTGACCAGAAAAATGGTGTGGATGGCTGTAGCACTGGAGGTGCTAGACTGCAAAGGAATGCAGGCACTGAAGGTGCAGGGTTGTGGATGGTCTGGTCACTGGCTTATAAGGACTAGAACCTTGTGTTGTGCGTCTAGTGGCATGAACAACGTGCTAACCGCAAGCCTGGTATGGGACAGGCCTGAACAAGTAATTATGTGGATCGCACATGAAACCCCTGCATGAGATGTGTAGTGATGCACGATAAACACGGAGCGCGGCTCCCACACATATCACTGAAGGTGATCAAGCACGCTGACCCAGTAATGGGAATAAGCAAAGGGGTGGAGGTTTGGATACAACCTGCCACAACTGTGCCTCGCTGAGAGCCACAGGGTCGGGGGTGAATTGTGAGTAAAACATAACAAAAGTTCTTGTTATTTCCACCTTGCCGCTCACAGTATGAAGTGAGTCAGGGGTCCAATCATTTTGTTATGATAGGAAAGGTTTGAAAGTGGAATATCTTGCGGGTAAATTGGTACCTCTCTGCAGAGTTAAAAACGTATTCGAATACTCCGAGCTCCCGGGTTTATAGGAGTCTGCTGCGGTGGATTAAATCCATGGGGTGTGACACAAGTATTATTTTCTAAATAAAATATGTTTAAATCAAGATTACCCAAATGACATGTGTTGTCATGATAAGGAGTGCTGCCGTGGGCTGTCGTGTGTCGACGTGTCGCAGTAGTGCTATAATCTAGTGAACATGAATGATGATGTTATATTATGAAAAGTGCTGCCATAAGATGAGATGAGAAAGAAAAAGATTATTTTACAAATATCCATAATTCTTGACTAGTCTAGGTTCATATCATCACTACTGTATGTATCTACTCTTACCTATGACTTGCTGAGTAGGTAAGTGCTCACCCTTGCAACATTCAACTCGCTGTAGAGACCTAACTCGCTGCAGCTAGTCCTAACTCGCTGCAGCTAGTCCCATTTTCACAAACCTTTGACTTCCCAGGATGAGTCAAACACAGGAGTATATTACATTGCAACAGAGTACTCACAAAATATTAAGCAGTGTGGCCTGCTGGCCTTAATATTACATAAAGAGGATTACAATGCCTACAAGGCATTCAGGGTTTAGCAAAATATTTAACTACACAGCAGAAGATAGGTGACCCTCCCACAAAAGAAGTTGACGGCAGAACAACACACTTCAGGGTTCTGGCGGAACTGATTCTCCTCCTTCTGGATCCACGTAGTACTCCGTGCCATCATCTTGATCAAAGTAGGCTCCATCTATTGAGTTGAATGTTGCAAGGGTGAGCACTTACGTACTCAGCAAGTCATAGGTAAGAGTAGATACATACAGTAGTGATGATATGAACCTAGACTAGTCAAGAATTATGGATATTTGTAAAATAATCTTTTTCTTTCTCATCTCATCTTATGGCAGCACTTTTCATAATATAACATCATCATTCATGTTCACTAGATTATAGCACTACCGCGACACGTCGACACACGACAGCCCACGGCAGCACTCCTTATCATGACAACACATGTCATTTGGGTAATCTTGATTTAAACATATTTTATTTAGAAAATAGTACTTGTGTCACACCCCGTGGATTTAATCCACCGCAGCAGACTCCTATAAACCCGGGAGCTCGGAGTATTCGAATACATTTTTAACTCTGCAGAGAGGTACTAATTTACCCGCAAGATATTCCACTTTCAAACCTTTCCTATCATAACAAAATGATTGGACCCCTGACTCACTTCACATTGTGAGCGGCAAGGTGGAAATAACAAGAACTTTTGTTATGTTTTACTCACAATTCACCCCCGACCCTGTGGCTCTCAGCGAGACACAGTTGTGGTAGGTTGTATCCAAACCTCCACCCCTACATATGTTTCCATTACTGGATCAACGTGCGAGATCACCTTCAGTGATATGTGTGGGAGCCGTACTCCGTGTTTATCGTGCATCACTACACAATTCCAGCAGGGGTTTCATGTGCGATCCACATAATTACTTGTTCAGGCCTGTCCCATACCAGGCTTGCGGTTAGCACGTTGTTCATGCCACTAGACGCACAACACAAGGTTCTAGTCCTTATATGCCAGTGACCAGACCATCCACAACCCTGCACCTTCAGTGCATGCATTCCTTTGCAGTCTAGCACCTCCAGTGCTACCACCGTTCCATACCATTTTCTGGTCATGGCTAGGGGTTTTATTTCATGAATATAAGTATATAAATACATATAATAGTTCATGGCTCAAAACTTGTTTATTTCACATTTTACAGATAACCAGTCTAGTACTGCCAATTCATAAATCAACCATTCTCAATCTTTCACATGCAATATTGCCTATATTCAAGGTTATGTTTTAGCAACATTTAAAATATAGGTTCAAGATGACCAAGGATATGACTTGCCTTCCGCGTCGTAAGAAACAGCAGTTGATGACGGGTTAACAGCGAAGTCCTCAAATTCAGCTTCTGAATCTGCTCGACGACAAACCAAACAATACACACAAATATTACTTATATATTAAGATGTTTTAGGATCTATATGCAGATATGCTTAACAAGGATAACTGAACGATATTGGAGATAATTGAGATTACAAGCTGAACTGAGTTGAGATCTAGGGTTTCAAGGATTTGGCTAAGGATGGTGGTAGATGCTCCTAGGATCTCAAGGTTATCATAAGAACATCAGTTTTGTGGTTGGTTTAATCAAAAACAGCGAATGTCAGCAGATTGACATTCAGATCAAGATTCTGACATAACTTCAAGGAAAACTAGAGAGCTTATCTCAAGTTATGACAGTAGAAGAAAATGTAGATCATAACTCTACAAATTCAGTGGACAAAGTGGCTTTCAAAATGCACAATCAGAAGTGGATAAACAAGGCCAATGCCATTGGCTGGCATGCACTGGAATAGTGTCAAAAACTAGGGTTTAGCGGCAATTATAATTCAAGGGCTCAATTCAAGTTGTGATAGAAGAAGAAAATGTAGATCACAACCTCAGAAATCTAAGAGACAAAGTTATGCCCAAAATGCACATCTGGAAGGGAGTGAAAAGGGCTAATGCCACTGACTGACATAGTCTGGCATTGATCTTGACATGGCCAGAAACTAGGGCTTGGCATAACTTTTGATCTAGAGCTCCAAATGATGCACCACTTTGTCTGGGAGGTAGGCATTGATAACAGGAACAAATCATTCAACAAGATCTAGGGCAGAAGATGGCTAGAAGGTGATGAAATTCAGTGATGAACTGAGGTGAACTAGTTGTACTGGAGCAGTTCTGGACAATATTTTGGCATGGCTATAACTTGAATTCTGGGCAGTTTCAGAGATCGAGCTAGAAGACAAATATGCTCAGGAAGTTGAGGCACACCTGAATGACAAAGTGGATGAAGCTGAAACGGCCGGGAAAGGATTTCCGGTGAACTGCGCCGGAGAAGATGACATGAGATTTGGGGCTTTTTGATACAGGCCGAAAGAACTCTAATCCAAGCTTGGAGAGTATCTAGGAGGTATAGGGAAACTTCTGGTACAAATGGATGGGCCGGAGGATGGCCGGAGAAGACTGGCGACGATCGCCGGCGACTGGTGGAGCTCAATTTTGAGGAAACCTTCGATTTGAGCTCAATCTGGAGATCTGGATGCATAGGCTTGCTGGAAATGAGTCACTGATCATTTTTCTTCACAAGCTCGAGAGCTAATTCGAAGTAGATCGGCCAGCATTGCCGGAACAGGGCAATCGGGAAGTTCCGGCGATCACCGGCGACTGGATGCAATATAACTCAATTAAATGGTTCAGCACGATGAGGGAGATGAGATATACCTTCTGGCGCTGTTAAATCGGTGAGAAGTGCAGCAGGGCGTGCTGGCACCGTGAGGCCTCAATCTGGACTCGCCGGAGAAGAAGACGACAGCGAGGAGATTTTGCAAAATTGGCTAAGTCCTGGTGAAGGGGAGATGACACAGGGTATGGCTGCTTATATAGACCACAGGGCGATGCTTGCAAGGAGATAGCAGCAAGGGAATTGTGCGAGATGACAAGATTTGCCGGGCGCAGCTGCAACAACGGCGAGCGGTGAAGCGACTGTACACTGGCAAGGCGAAGCTGTGCTACATCGAGTCTCATCAATGTTGGGCGGTGCAAGGCAGTGGCGACAAGGGCTGGCAACGTGGCGCAATGTTGCTGACAAAAGCCTGTTGCTGGTCGCGCGCAGGAGCACATGCTGTTCAACGGCGCTGCCACGGCGTTGCCACGGCGATGGCTGGGGCGTGGACGCGTGTGCACATGCAACTCAAGTGAGTACGAGCTCAGGCGAGGCGAGGCGTGGCCGGCGGCGAGCAAGCGCGGCGCAAACGCACGGCAAGGCTACTGGTCGTGCACTGCAGTTGGCCTGGTCGAATTTGGGCTGATTTGCAATTATTGATTTTCTTGATTTGGACTGAATTGTAAATCTGGAGATTTGGAAGGTTTGATCTGGAATTGATTCTGCTGTTTTGGTATACTTAATTCCACAAATGATTTGGCACAGATTGAAGATAAAATTTGGCACATTTGGATGATTTTTGGTATGAACTGAAAACAGAGTAGATTAGGGTAAAATAAGTCTGAAACTTATTGATCTCGAATTCTGGGATTTAGGGTTTGATTTTGAGACACACATAAAAGAAGAATTTGTATTGAAAAGCATTTGGGAGATGTTCCCTGAATCAGATTCGAATTTGGAGATGATTTGCAACATTTTGCCTTTTCTGGCTTTTAGAAAATCTGGAAAAGGACTGATCTGCGATACTCTTGGACTGATTTGTGAAAAAGGTTCAGATGGTGAAATCTGGCTGCCAACTTTTTGGATTAAGGTATTGGCATACCCTTGATCATAATCCAGGAATAATCTGGTCTGAACTTGGCTAAGATTTTGATTAAATCTGAATTTCTGAAACTTAGGGTAAAAGGTAATAACAGATATTCTGTTTTCGAAAACAGAAGGGAGTTGATAATTCTGGAAGTTAGAGATAGAATTGAATCTGGGTTCTGAAGGCTTTTAGGTTTAGGATAACTGATAGATCAAATCTGGAAAGTCAGATCTTGACTTGGGGTCACAGGATAGATTTTGAGATTTTAGGGCTAGAACAGAATAAAGCTGAGGCTGATTTAGTTGATCTAGAAGAGACATATGCATGCATGATTTTTAAGAAAGAAACTTTTCACCCCAAAACTCAGGATGTTACATGCATACACATATAAAAGAAATACAGGTAATGTTTTGAATGTTTTGACCACTCCTGCATACACTTATGGATATCTTTTAAAGATAAGTTATCAGTTTTTGTTTAAAACATTACTACATCTTCTATGTGTATGTACAGAAAGTTCATATATGTAAGTATTTAATACATGTAGTACTAAATTTACTTTTTATGCACACTTGATCTGTAGGTTTATTGATTAAATATTGGACACTCATAGAATAAATATGGCATAATCAATTCTTAAAATTGTCTAAATTGTACTGGTGGTAAAAGTGCTACAAAAGATTGCTTGTGGTACTTTTTATCATAGTCGGATGCTTCATTATATTTGTTTTTAGTTGTCTATATGTTAAAAAAATTAAAGTACAAACAACTAAGTTATTATAGTTGGAGTCTGAAAAACCTACTAACACCTTTTTAAATTAACATTGAAATTTCTATAATTTTATATTTCCTTGATTAATGTAATATGTTTCAAGGAGTATGCCTTTCTATAAGGAGATGCTCATAACCAGCATAGCATTCAATTTGATGACGATGGCGGCAACACTGGGTGGTGAGGTAGGGAGGGGATGGGCATATAAATCCTTACAGTTTTATCTATCCTCCAATCTTAGTTCTTAGTGGCAAGGTGGTTAGAGGTAGACAACACTGACACTGTTGGCTGTGATGGCCGTAGGTGGAAATTATGGCGGTATGGACAACAGAGGCGGTGAAAACATTGAGGAAGAAGAGACAAAGGATCCGGAGGTTTCTATGCACCTCTCACTACATACTAGAGAATAGTTAGAGGCAAGCAGTGAAACTTGAGCCGGTGACGCAACTAGCCGGGCAGGAGAGAAACAACGGCGGCGATGACGCGACGGCATGCACGCGGCTACCCAAAATCCTCAGGAATGGTCGGCCGCATTGGAACTTGATCCAGGCCGGTGCAGTGGCGGAGGCGACGAAGCTGTCCCAGCGTGGCTACGTGGCGCGAAGTTACTGACAAGGGTGCTGCTGGTGCACGCGCAAACTGCTGCTGCTCCTGCTGATCATGGTGGCTGGCACCAGTGTGACGTGGGCGACATGCGGGCGCAACGACCACACACATAGGCGACGACTAGCGCTGGCTGGCGGCGAAGAATCACGGCGGCGCTCTGGTCGAAAGCATGCCGGCTGGTAAAAGAGTTTTGGACTGAAACGCAATTTCAAAAACTTGATCTGGACTGATTTGTAAATCTGGAGAAATGCTTGGATTAAGCTGAAATTGACTCTACCAGATTGGCTTACTAAACTCAACAAATGGTTTAGCAGCGACAAATGACGAAATCTGGGGCTTTGATCAGGTTTTCAGCCAAAACGAAAACAGGGTAATTAAGGGTAATTAGGATCTGGATTTTGTCGAGGTCGGAATCTGAGACTTACGATGACATTTTGAGGTTCTCACAAAAGAGGATTTTGTTCAGAATAGCAAATGGGAGATATTCGCTGAATCAGATCAAGGTTTGGAGTTAATCTGTGGCTTTTAGCCTTTCGGGCTTCTGGAAAATCTGAAAAGGATCAATCTCTGATACTTTTGGACTGATTTGCAAAAATGGTCTGAATGATGGAGTTCTGCTGCCAACTTTTTGGATTAAGGTATTGACATACCCTGGATTTTATTCCTGAGATACAAGATCTAGACCAGGTCAAGGTTTGGGAAATTCTAGGATTTAATCTGAGACATGGTCGAGATATCCGAAAAATTTGATAGAGATGCACTAACTGACATACAAAAGAGTAACAAAAATCTGGGGCATTACAACCTACCCTCCTTAAGAATAATCTCGTCCTCGAGATTCTGGCAGGTCTGAAAATAGGGAGGGAAAGTTCTGACGCAACTCTTCTCATTCCCATGTCGATTCTTCTTCTGTGTGATTGTTCCACCGAGCTCTGCAAAATCGGATGGTTCTTGACTTCAATTTCCTCTCGTTGATCTCATCTTGATAGGGTACTCTTGATATGATAAGTCTGGTTGAACTTCAGCTTCTATAGGAGATATCTGCTCTGTTGGTTTCTTCAAGCACTTCCTTAATTGAGATATGTGAAAAACGTCATGAACTCCTACTAATTCGGGTGGTAGCTCCAGCTTGTATGCTACTTCTTCTCGTCTTTCCAAAATCTTATATGGTTCAACATATCTCGGGCTCAATTTTCCTTTCATCTGAAATCGTCAGACTCCTTTGTAGGGCGTCACTTTGAGGTACAAATAATCACCCTCCCCAAAAGATAACTCCCTTCTTCTATTGTTAGCGTAGCTCTTCTATCAAGACTGGGCTGTCTTCAATCTTTCCTGTATAATTGTTACATGAGTGGTGGCCTCTTCCACTAGTTGCGCTCCCAAAAATTGTTTTTGACCCACTTCGGTCCAATACAATGGTGTGCGGCATTTCCTTCCATAGAGCGCTTCATAAGGTGCCATCTGCAGACTTGCTTGATAACTATTATTGTAAGTGAACTCTACGTATGGCAAGAATTGCTACCACGAAATTCCATAGTCTAAGGCACACGCTCTCAACATGTCTTCTAGAATTTGATTCACTCTTTCTGTTTGGCCTCCCGTCTGCGGGTGGTAAGAGGTACTAAACTTTAACTTTATACCCAAGGCCTTCTGCAATTCTTCCTAGAATTTTGACACAAACCGTGCTTCTCTATCTGAAACAATTGCTTTTGGTACTCCATGCAGAACAACAATTCTGGTGAGATACAGCTCTGCTAGCTTACTGGTTGTGTATTGGGTCTTTACTGGTAGAATGTGAGCCACTTTCGTCAATCTGTCAATCTGTCAACTATAACCCATATAGAATCGTAACCTCTTTGGGTTCTTGGCAATCCAGTTATAAAATCCATTCCAATTGCAGGCTTCTGATGTTCTACTTTTACTCTCTGACAAGTGTCACAAGATGCTACAAATTCAGCAACTTCTTTCTTCATCCCATTCCACCAAAATCGATCCTTTAGATCTTTATACATCTTTGTACTACCTAGGTGGATAGAGCAAGGGGTATAGTGAACTCCATGCAATATTAAATCTTTTATTTCTTTGCTCTCTGGGACACAGATTCGATTGTGATACCATAAGATTCCTTGCTCATCCTCACTGAAGTTGATTGCACCTCCATACTTCATGTCTTCCCTCAATTTTTGGACATTTGGGTTTGTTACTTGAGCCTTTTGAATTTGGTCCTTCAACTCACAATCTACCTTCAAAGCAGCAATGGTCCCTTGCTCAACGAATTCCAAGTGCAGCTTCTCAACATCACCGAGTAATTGGGGTGGTACTTCTAGAGTCTTTGCCTGATTGCAGTAGGACTTTCTACTCAAGACATCTGCTACTACGTTTGCTTTGCCGGGGTGGTAATGTATCCCAAGGTCAAAATCTTTAATAAGCTCTAACCATCTTCGTTGTCTCATATTCAAGTCCAGCTGCATGAAGATATACTTCAAACTCTTATGGTCGGTATAGATCTCACATCTATTTCCCAATAGATAGTGTCACCAAATCTTCAATGCATGAACAACAACGGCTAATTCCAAATCGTGGGTTGGGTAGTTCTCTTCGTGCGGTCGCAACTGTCTTGACGTATACGCCACAACTCTTCCTTCTTGCATAAGAACTCAACCTAGTCCTTTCTTTGACGCGTCACAATAAACTTCGAAGTCCTTCTAGTTGTCTGGCAATGTAAGAACAGGTGCGGTTGTTCATATCTTCTTTAGCTGCTTAAAACTTTCTTCACAGTCCTTAGTCCAGTCGAATGGGACATTCTTCTTCAGCAGTTGGATGAGTGGTCTGGTAATCTTGGAAAATCCTTCAACAAATCTTTGGTAATAACCAGTTAGTCCAAAGAAACTTCTTACTTCAATCACTGTTTCTGGATACTTCCACTCCATGATAGCTTGAATCTTTGATGAATCCATAGATATTCCTTCGCCAGAAATGATGTGGCCTAGAAAAGAGATTTCCTTTAACCAAAAGGCACACTTATCAAACTTGGCGTACAACTGATGATCTGCAAGCTTCTCTAGCACCAATCTGAGATGTTGAACGTGTTCTCCTTCCGTCTAGGAGAAAATAAGAATAACGTCCACAAATACGATGTCAAACTTGTCTAAAAATTCCATAAGGACCCTGTTCATCAAGTTCATAAACACTGCAGGTTCATTTGTCTTTCCAACTCTTCCACTTGTTTTCTCAATTCCTCTTGCTCTTGGCTCGTCATACGTGCAAGCTTTCTTGCATATGGAGCAGATCCAGGTTTCAACTCGATGGTGAGCTCTATGTCCCGATCTGGCGGCATTCCGGGGAGTTCTTCAAGAAAAACTTCTGGGTATTCATTTGCTACTTGGACTTTCTCGAATTCGACCTTCTCAATATTGTTCAAACTGCTCATATGGTCACTCACTAGAGCTAGTTGGTTCAAGTAAAGGATGAGATCCTGATGCTTCAAATCGCGAGGCCTCAGAATCTGCTAACAAGAGAAGTCACCCAAGATTGAGGATTACCGCCCACAAGAGTGTGGGAAAGCCAAAGGATTACCTTGGCAATTTCACACCTGCTTCGCGTGGTATCATCATCAATTGTCATGCACATGAGCGTCCCAACACTGAAGGAAGGAAGGAGACTCCCACCGGTAAGAGAAAGGAAATCGCCGAGATTGACAGTGACACCTCGTCTGATGATGATGATGACATGGAGTTAGACCCGATGGACGTAGATGAGGATCAAGAGGAGGATCCCGAAGAGTTAGAGCCTTGTGGTTCTTCCAATGCTGACGAGTGATCCCAGACTTCCCCTGGCCTAACCTTTTGTGCCTAACCCCAGCAATCGTTAGATCTTTTGGTGTAGTAGTTGCTCTAGATTGTGGTTGTTGTGGTTGTATCCTGGTTGCTAGATGAAACCTGTAAGCCGATGAGGCAAAAACTATGTGTTTAACAAAAGTTAATTTATGAAAAAGCATTTTGCATGATCCCATCCTTGTCTCTTGGATTAATATCAGTATTCTGTTTATACCCTATCTGTGACTCTTTTTGAATTTGCGTTTACCTCCTGTTTGAATAGAATGGTTAACACCCGTGGAAGACCTCAGGAAGAAGAGCCTGAAGAAAACACTAGTGATGTGAGAGCCACACCAGGGATCAGAGTTCGTACAAATCCAGATCGGCCAGGATCATCGTCTACTATGCCACAAGGAAGCAACATTAGTGATGTGCTAATGCGGATGGAACGAAGTAGACAGGAAGTTATGGCCGTACAGAATCAAATCTTGGAACGGCTAATACAACGTTTACCAGCCTGACAAATCGAAGGATCAGCAATTGGAGGCAAGATTGGCCGATTTCCAGAAGACACGTCCCCCAACTTTTTCAAGTACTGAAGACCCCATCGTAGCTGATGATTGGTTACAAGATGTCGAAAGGAAGCTAGATACAGTCAAGTGTAGTGATGAAGAGAAACTCCTTTATGGCCCCCATCAGCTAGCCGGACCTGCCGCCGCCTGGTGGGAAAGTTATCAAGTTGTACATCCCAACCGTGAGTCAATAACATGGAAAGAGTTTAAAGAGCAGTTTCCAGTGATGAGGACATCACTCCTATGGATGCGTCAACTTCTCCAACACCGCTTGTGTAAGGACCAATTACAAGGGCACGTGCACGTCAGCTAAATTACCAAGTGAGCTCGTTCCTAAGTTTATGTGAAACTACCGTAGAGGGTGAGTTACTACCTAATGATATTGTTCTTGTACTTAGGAATCATGGTTTGGATCAGCGAGGATGTCACGACGCACCGAGACGAGCCAAGGTTCGAGTTGATCCCGAGATGGACGCCGGTTCGGACTGCAGTGACACATCTGTCTTCAAACGGACGCCCAGGCCACGTACGAAGTCCGTTTTCGACGTTCTACCACTTCATGGAAAGCTTAGGAGATAAAATTTCCAACGCATCTGGTCCCGCCACCAAACTCTTTCCAGGTCACCAGGAATCGTCCAAACGGTACGCATGAGACAGAGTCAGACTGGTGCTGTGTCACCTCTTTTTGGGCCTTCGGCCCATGTATCTTAGTTAGGCTGCGACCTAAACCCTAGCCGCCGCCTCTCTCTCTCTCATATACATACTCCGTAACCATCACAGGGAGACTTGGGTTTTGATTAGATTATTCTGCCTTTGTAGTTTCGCCGTAGATCGGTTTGTGGAACCCCAACTTGTGAGCTTAATTCAATTTGATTTGCAATTTCCAGATTGTTTCTTCTACATTTTTGCTTGTGCTCTCAATTCACTTGCAGGAATTAGCCTTCTTGGCGAGGTCAACCACGTCTTGGCACGGCTGATAACCAACGGAGCAGTGGTGTAGCGATTGCTGGGTTTGATCAGTTTTAATCGGAAGCAGGATCGTCAATGTCGAGATCTCCACCAAATCGACTTATCATCTATCTGACGGAAGATTGAGCACCCCGTGTTTCGTCAAGTGGTATCAGAGCCAAGGTTTCCCGTCAGGTAACCCCTCTGTTCATCGTTCATCTTCTACCTAGAGTCCAGAAAAAGCCAAAAAAAAATTTGAAATCATAGTCTTCCGCTGTCCAAACCACTTTGAGCCTTTCGCAATTTTCATTTTCAGTTTTACGTTGTTGAATTTGTGTCCATGGTCATCGTCGTATTGCTGGTCAATTCGTGTTCTTGGTCTAGTGTCGAATCTCAAATCCCAATCCTAAACCGAAACCAAATTCGAGTTGCAATCGGTTCGGATTTCCCTTTTGCGTTGCTGTTTTTCTAAAGACAATATCTTAGTCATCTGAATGCCAATTTGGGTAATTAAATAGTCTAAGTTGTATCTCTCGAAGAGTTCTACAACTTTGTTCATTGCACCAAATTCCAGAAACGCCATATTCGTGGCCAAAATCGCGTTGGAAGTTAATCTGTTTCATCTCAGAGTAATTTGTACAGCCTGTATTTCGGGGGCCATATCTCCTAGTTCCAAAGCCCAAATTGGGTGTTCCATATATTCAAATTGATGCGAAAGAAAAGAACTACAACTTCCTATTTATAAGGTTTTGCGTTTGAGGTCTCTAAGAGCCCCAAATTATTATTGGAAGTTTCTGCAGAGCATCTTTGCTAAACTGCCGAGAGTATTGTGATAGGTTTTGTGCGTAATTCTTAAATTTTGAATTGTCATCCATCATTTGCAGCACTCTTGTGAAAAAAAGATCAGAAGTGCTTGCATCCTTTCATGTGCATCGCATGTACCGATCACTTTACTTGCTTGAACTAGTTTTAGAAACGCGTTTAGACCAGCAACTGTGACACGTACTTTGGACATTTATTCAGCTTTGTTATCTGATTTCGGTTATTGCTAATCCTTTGCTTATATACAATTGCCTTCCGAGCTCCACCTTCTTCTTATCAGAATAGGATTCAGCCTTGCAATTGCCTCACTCACGCCCCACGGTATCACGAACCAGCCACCGGTTGTACCTTCTGTAATATTGGTAAGATCCTTGCAAGAGCGTGGTAAGACGCTTGAGGGCGAGTGAATCCACATACCACCACCTAGTAGTTTATAGGGATAATACTTTGTGTTATCTTTGTTCCTACTAACCATGACAGGACCGCAAACCAGAGCTAGAGCTGCTGCTGAGGAGGATGACCTTCGTAAGCTCATTCTTGATATGAACGAGGTCCTCAACAAGAGCATCCAAGAGCTCACGGACAAGTTCACGAAGGACAAACAAGACAATCAAAACAGTATCGAGAGGCTAGATCGTCGTATCTCTGATCTTGCTGGTAGGGTGGAGAATGTGGAGAAACGACAACCTTCTAATGGAACAATGATCCAACAAGACAATGAAGTCGATGAGCAGTCCAACGTGGGGATTTACCGCAACGACCCCGCCATGCGACGAGTTGCACGAGATGCGCAATTACAGGAGCGACTGAGCCCCAATCATAAAGGTATGCGAGATAATAATGGTAACAATCACATTCGCAATGATGATCCTTTCGCTAAGGTTAAGTTCACCATACCTTCTTTTTTTGGTTTATATGATGCTGAAACATACCTAGATTGGGAAATGACCGTGGAACAAAAATTTAACTCCCATTTAGTTCCTGAAATTCATCGAGTTAGACAAGCGACTAGTGAGTTCAAAGATTTTGCAATTATCTGGTGGAACAAACAAGTAAATGCTGGCATACAACCTGAAACTTGGGAGATGCTTAAGAGACATATGCGCAATAGATTTGTTCCTCCTTCCTTTAAGCGTGACTTGCATAAAAAATTACATCGCCTAGAACAGGGTAGAAAGTCGGTAGAGGAGTACTATCTAGAGCTTCAGAAAGGCATGTTGTGTTGTGAGGTAATAGAGGGTGAGGAGGATAAAATGGCTCGCTTCTATGCTAGGTTAAGACGTGAAATCCAGGATATTGTTGATTACAAGGACTATAACAATGTGAATAGGTTGTTCCAAATTTCTGTTTTGGCAAAAAAAGAATTGCAGGGACGGCAACAACAGTAAAGGAACAGCTTTGGTAACTCCTTCACTCGAAGGCAGACGTCGGCGCCAACCAACTCAGCACCAGCTCCTGCTGTTCAGTCTACTGCCCCCTCGGCGAGTAGGGCGAATTCAGTAGCACCGTCACCACCACCGCGAGCATCTGATGTGAGCAAATCTTCTAATGGGTAGACACCGGCAAAGTCGGCTTCTTCTGTAGCCTCCACGGGACGATCTACAAGTATAGTGTGCCACCGTTGCAAAGGAATGGGCCATGTCATGAAGGATTGCCCAAGTCAGCGAGCCTACATCGCGACGGCCGACGGTGGGTACGTTAGTGCATCTGATGTAGAAGAAGAATTTGTTCTTGCAACTAACTATGCAGGTAGCGATCTTGATACGGACAACAATGCGGAGGAGTTTCTTGGGATTGACACCATGGAAGATCACAAGACCCTCATTGTACAGCGGGTGTTGATCACCCAAATGGAGCAGGCTAAGAAGATACAACGCAACAATTTGTTTCAAACGTATCTTGTTGTCAATGATCAATGTGTTCGTGTTGTTATTGATGGAGGAAGTTGCAACAACTTGGTAAGTTCAGATATGGTCAAGAAGCTTAGCTTGACTGCACGTGATCATCCTCATCCTTACCATATTCAATGGTTCAACAACAGCGGTAAGGTAAAGGTAACACAAACTGCAAAAATTCACTTTTCGATTGGATCATACCATGATTCAGCTGATTTCGATGTAGTGCCTATGCAAGCTTGTTCACTGTTGTTAGGTCGTCCATGGGAATTTGATACTAATGCAACCCATCTTGGTAGAAGTAATAGATACACTCTTGTGCATAAAGGAAAGAAAATCACTTTGCTTCCTATGACCCCTGCTGAAATTGTTCAAAGTGATAGGGAGAGAGCTGAAAATGAGAAGAAAGAAAACATGCTTGAATCTGAAAATCAGCAAGTAGCTAAAACTGTTTTTCCACCTAGAAAAGATAAGAAAAGGGCGGTGTTATGCTTGCTACAAAATCTGATATTGCTAAAATTAATGATGAAGATGCTTTGTGCTACGCTTTGGTTTGCAAAGAGGCTTTATTTTCATTTGATAATATTCCTAGCTCTTTGCCCCCTGCTGTTATTAACCTTTTACAGGAGTTTGAGGATGTGTTTCCAACTGAGATACCCCCGGGACTACCACCTATTTGAGGTATTGAGCACCAAATAGATTTAATTCTAGGAGCGACATTGCCAAACCGTGCTGCATATAAGACCAACACGGAAGAGACTAAGGAAATTCAATGACAAGTCCAAGAACTTTTGGGTCGTGGGTATGTACGAGAAAGCCTTAGCCCTTGTGCCATTCCTGTTCTTTTGGTTCCTAAGAAAGACGGTAGTTGGCGTATGTGTGTGGATTGTAGAGCCATTAACAACATAACAATAAGGTATCGTCATCCTATTCCTAGGTTAGACGACATGCTTGATGAGTTAAGTGGTTCTCTTATCTTCTCTAAGGTTGATTTGCGTAGTGGCTACCACCAAATTAGAATGAAATTGGGCGATGAATGGAAAACTGCTTTTAAGACTAAGTTTGGATTGACTAATGCACCTAGTACTTTCATGCGCTTGATAAACGAGGTCTTACGCCCATTCATTGGAAAATTTGTGGTAGTTTATTTTGATGATATCTTGATCTACAGCAAGTCACTTTCTGACCATCTTGATCATCTACGTGCTGTTTTTACTGCTTTGAGAGATGCACGTTTGTTTGGTAACCTCGAGAAGTGCACCTTTTGCACCGATCGAGCCTCGTTTCTTGGCTATGTTGTGACCCCGCAGGGAATCGAGGTGGATGAAGCTAAGATTGAAGCTATCAAGAGATGGCCGACTCCTAAAACGTTCTCACAAGTGCGGAGCTTCCATGGACTTGCGGGCTTCTACCGCCGCTTCGTGATGGATTTCAGCTCCATAGCCGCACCGTTGAATGAATTGACAAAGAAGGGCGTTGCATTTCACTGGGGACAACCACAAGAAGATGCCTTCAACCTTTTGAAAGAGACTCTCACAAACGCACCATTGCTCCAACTTCCAAACTTTGGTAAGACTTTTGAACTTGAATGTGATGCTAGTGGAGTTGGAATTGGTGGTGTGTTGATGCAAGAAGGTAAACCTGTTGCTTATTTTAGTGAGAAATTGAGTGGGCCTATTTTGAATTATTCCACATATGATAAAGAATTGTATGCTCTTGTGCGATCTTTAGAGACGTGGCAACATTATTTATGACCTAAGGAGTTCGTTATACATTCTGATCATGAATCACTGCAACATATTCGCAGTCAAAACAAACTGAACCATAGACATGCTAAATGGGTTGAATTCATTGAGTCTTTTCCTTACATCATTAAACACAAGAAAGGGAAAGACAATGTAATTGCTGATGCTTTGTCTAGAAGATATACCATGTTGTCTCAACTTGACTGTCGAATTTTTGGACTAGAAACTATAAAAGAACAATATGCTCAAGATGCTGATTTCAAAGATGTCTTGTTGAATTGTAAGGAGGGAAGGGCCTGGAATAAATTTCTACTCAATGATGGGTTCTTGTTTAGAGCTAACCGTCTATGCATTCCAGTTGGCTCCGTTCGTCTTTTGTTGCTGCAGGAAGCTCATGCAGGAGGTTTAATGGGTCACTTTGGTGTTAAAAAGAGGGAGGATGTTCTGGCCACACATTTTTTTTTGGCCAAAGCTGAGGCGTGACGTTGAACGCTTTGTGGCGCGTTGCACCACATGTCAAAGGGAGAAGTCACGATCAAATCCACACGGTTTATACATGCCTCTTCCTACTCCTAGTGCTCCGTGGGAGGATATTTCAATGGATTTTGTTTTAGGACTGCCTAGGACAAAGAGGGGGAGGGACAGCATTTTTGTTGCAGTGGATAGGTTTTCCAAGATGGCACATTTTCTTCCATGCCATAAAAGCGACGATGCTACTCATATTGCCGATTTATTTTTCAAAGAAATTGTTCACTTGCATGGTCTGCCTTCTACTATTGTTTCAGATCGTGACACAAAAGTCTTGGGCCACTTTTGGAGAACTTTATGGAACAAATTGGGGACCAAATTGTTGTTTTCTACTACATGCCATCCCCAAACTGATGGCCAAACGGAGGTTGTGAACCGCACATTCTCCACGATGTTGCGGGCTATTTTGAAGAAGAACCTGAAGCTGTGGGAAGAGTGTCTTCCTCATGTGGAGTTTGCTTACAACCGTGCACTGCACTCGACTACCAAGGTAAGTCCTTTTCAGGTAGTGTATGGTTTCAATCCTCGCGCTCCAATTGATTTGTTGCCTCTTCCATCATCTGAAAGGGTCAATCTAGATGCTACGAAATGTGCTGAGTTTATTCTGAAACTGCATGAGACAACAAAAGAGAATATTGAACGTATGAATGAAAGATATTGTATTGCTGGTAGTCATGGTAGAAAAGAATTGATATTTGCTCCTGGAGATCTTGTTTGGCTACACTTGCATAAAGACCGCTTTCTTGAGTTAAGAAACTCTAAATTGATGCCTCGTACTGATGGTCCTTTTAGGGTGCTAGAGCGTATAAACGATAATGCATATAAACTTGAGTTGCCCGCACCTTTCGGGGTTAGCCCCACTTTTAGCGTTTCAGATTTGCACCCATGCTTGGGAGAAGAAGATGAGCTTGAGTCGAGGACGACTCCAATTCAAGAGGGGGAGGATGATGAGGACATCACTCCTATGGATGCGTCAACTTCTCCAACACCGCTTGTGCAAGGACCAATTACAAGGGCACGCGCACGTCAGCTAAATTACCAGGTAAGCTCATTCCTAAGTTTATGTGAAACTACCGTAGAGGGCAAGTTACTACCTAATGATATTGTTCTTGTACTTAGGAATCATGGTTTGGATCAGCGAGGATGTCACGACGCACCGAGACGAGCCAAGGTTCGAGTTGATCCCGAGATGGACGCCGGTTCGGACTGCAGCGACACGTCTATCTTCAAACAGACGCCCAGGCCACGTACGAAGTCCATTTTTGACGTTCTACCACTTCACGGAAAGCTTAGGAGATAAGATTTCCAACGCATCTGGTACCGCCACCAAACTCTTTCCAGATCACTAGGAATCGTCCAAACAGTGCACGTGAGACAGAGTCGGACTGGTACTGCATCACCTCTTTTTGGGCCTTCGGCCCATGTATCTTAGTTAGGCTGCGACCTAAACCCTAGCCACCGCCTCTCTCTCTCTCATATACATACACCGTAGCCGTCACAGGGAGACTTGGGTTTTGCTTAGATTATTTTGCCTTTGCAGTTTCGCAGTAGATCGGTTTGTGGAACCCCAACTTGTGAGCTTAATTCAATTTGATTTGCAATTTCCAGATTGCTTCTTCTACGTTTTTGCTTGTGCTCTCGATTCGCTTGCAGGAATTAGCCTTCTTGGCGAGGTCAACCGCGTCTTGGCACGGTTGATAACAAACGGAGCAGTGGTGTAGCGATTGTTGGGTTCGATCAGTTCTGATCGGAAGCCGGATCGTCAACGTCGAGATCTCCACCAAATCGACTTATCATCTATCTGACGGAAGATCGGGCACCCCGTGTTTCATCATCCAGGAAAAACACCGAGAATTTGTGAATCTGAAACAAGGAAACAAGTCTGTCAAGCAGTATTTACACGAGTTCATTCAGTTGGCAAGATACGCACCAGAAGACATTGCAACGGAACAGAGAAAGATCGATAAATTCTGCGAAGGTCTACAGAATTCTCTGCAGTATCAGCTGTCATCCCATGAGTTCACAGACTTTCATGTTCTGGTCAACCGATTGATCAAGATGGAGGAAAAGAGAGGAGTGATAGAGGAAGACTACAAGAGAAAGGCCTTCCCTAAATCTTATCAAGGGAGTGCTAATCGACGGAGACCAATGCCAGCTTACCGACCAGTCTTTAGACCACCGCAAAGACCCCAGAAGCCTGCGCCGAATTCAATACCACAATGTACCAGTGGTAGGGGAAATCACCTTTTCAAGGATTGTCCTCAGAAGAATGTGTGGTGCTTCCATTGCAGAAGGAAAGGAAACCGCAAGGATACCTGTTCGCTTCAACATTTACCGTTCAGCGTTGCCCGAGCTCAAGCAGCAAGACCTCCCGCTCCAACTCAGAACTTTGTCAAAGGTGTTCCGCCACCCAGAGGAGGAAGAATCTAGACTAACAGAGGAAGAGGAGCGTCTATCACAGGTCGTGGTTGACTCAACTATGCGTCCGCCGTCGAAGCTGGAGAAGTGTCCGATGTTGTGATCAGTAGGATCCTGATCCACTCTGAGCTTTCAGTTACCTTGTTTGATCCTGGTGCTACTCATTCTTTTGTGTCAAAATCATTTGTGCTAAGAAATGTGTTGCCCATATCTACTCTACAGTATCCTATTTTAATCCAATCTCCTGGGGCTAGAATGCCTGTTGAATCCATATGTAGGAATATTGCCTTTAGTATCGGCAACATAGAGTTCCTAACAAATCTGCTAGTTTTGGATCTTCAAGGGTTAGATGTCATCTTTGGAATGGACTAGCTAGGGAAGCACAAAGACCAGATGGACTATGAAAAGAAGGCAATCACTCTAACAAACACTGAAGGAGAGCAAGTCACGTTCTACGTGGAAAGACCTCTAGTGAGTGACCATATGAGCAGTTTGAACAGTATTGAGAAGTTTTTCCTGAAGAACTCCTCGGAATGCCGCCAGATCGGGACATAGAGTTCACCATCGAGTTGAAACCTATATCTGCTCCATATGCAAGAAAGCTTGCATGTATGACGAGCCAAGAGCAAGAGGAACTGAGAAAACAAGTGGAAGAGTTGGAAAGAAAGGGATTTATCAAAACGAGTTCCTCACCTTGGGGAGCCCCAGTGCTCTTCGCCAAGAAGAAAGATGGCAGTCTACGGCTATGTGTTGACTACCGAAGATTGAATGACATGACAATTAAGAACAAGTATCCTCTGCCAAGAATCGACGATCTTTTTTATCAGCTCAGAGGAGCTGAGATATTTTTGAGGATTGACTTGAGGTCCGATTACCATAAGTTGAATATTCGAGAGGAAGATATCCCGAAGACCGCATTCATAACAAGATATGGATTGCATGAATTTACTGTGGTGCCATTTGGTTTGACAAACGCACCTGCAGTATTTATGAACTTGATGAACAAGGTCCTTTTGGAATTTTTAGTCAAGTTTGTCATCGTATTCGTGGACGATATTCTTATTTTCTCCAAGACAGAAGGAAAACATGTTCAACATCTCAGATTGGTGCTAGAGAAGCTTGCAGATCATTAGTTGTACGCCAAGTTTGATAAGTGTGCCTTTTGGTTAAAGGAAATCTTTTTTCTAGGCCACATCATTTCTGGCAAAGGACTATCTATGGATTCATCAAAGATTCAAGCTATCATGGAGTGGAAGTAGCCAAAAACAATGGCTGAAGTAAGAAGTTTCTTAGGACTAACTAGTTATTACCGAAGATTTGTTGAAGGATTTTCCAAGATTACCAGACCACTCACCCAACTGCTGAAGAAGAACATCCCATTCGACCGGACTAAGGACTGTGAAGAAAGTTTTAAGGAGCTAAAGAAGATATTAACAACTGCACCTGTTCTTACATTGTCAGACAACAAGAAGGACTTCGAAGTTTATTGTGACGCGTCAAAGAAAGGACTAGGTTGCATTCTTATGCAAGAAGGAAGAGTTGTGGCGTATGCGTCAAGACAGTTGCGACCGCACGAAGAGAACTACCCAACCCACGATTTGGAATTAGCCGCTGTTGTTCATGCATTGAAGATTTGGCAACACTATCTATTGGGAAATAGATGTGAGATCTATACCGACCATAAGATTTTGAAGTATATCTTTATGCAGCTGGACTTGAATATGAGACAACGAAGATGGTTAGAGCTTATTAAAGATTTTGACCTTGGGATACATTACCACCCCGGCAAAGCAGACGTAGTAGCAGATACCTTGAGTAGAAAGTCCTACTGCAATTAGGCAAAGAATCTAGAAGTACCACTACATCTTCGTCGCCTCCGCCATTACACCAGCCTGGATCAAGTTCCAATGCGGCCGACCAGTCCTAACAAATTTGGGTAGCTGCCTGCACGCCATCGCGTAGTAATCACTGTTGTCTCTCCCCCGCCCGGCCAGTCGCGTCACCAACCTCCCTCGCAACCTCTTTTTTGCGCCTATTTAAACCCGCCCGTGACTAGCTCCATTGCCGTGCAATCAAGAAAACCAGTTTCCTCGCCTTCTTTTCCTTTCTTCTTCTTCTCCGGCAAGCCGCCGAGGAGGAGAATGTCACCAGAGCTCATTACTGCTTCAATCTCTAATCCAGCTTCATAGGTATGCTCCTAGTACCCATCTCCTTGTCCCTTAGCAAGCAATTGAACTCCGGTGATCCACATCGCCAGCAATAGCCGCAAATTCTTTTTGCCCTGCTCCGGCTATCGGACCCCTTTGCAATCCAAATTAGCATCCCTTTTAGTTGAATGAAATGATCACCAGAGAACCCTGGCAAAGCCTATTCAGCCACATTTTGAATTTAGCCCGTGGTTGAAGCTTCCCCATTTCTTCGCGCGCTGCCGTGGACGACTCACGTCGCTGGCACGCTCCACTGTGCCACCAATCAAATCAACCTCACCTACACGTTCACTAGGTCCCATAGACCGTGTAGCCAAGACCAATTTATTCTGCATAGCTTTGAATCAACGGCGCCTCTTCAATCGTCGTCCCCAAGCCCAGCATCAACACCGGCGAGCCTCCAAACGCTGTTGCAGCCAAATTCCTCACTCCAGCACCATCAGAAACACCCCAGTAACAAAACCCCTCAATCAATTTCAAGTTTCTTCAACCCAAGTTCTCTGTCACCATAGCCCGTCTTCAGTTCTAGCGGCCGAGGATTTCAACCTCGCCATTCACCGTCATCCAGCCACTGCTGTCCAATTAACTTCGCCAGCAACATCCTTGTGACCTCGCCTATGCATTTGACAAAGTTGGTGAAGCAGCACATGAGCAAATCATCCAGACGCTTAACCATAGAAACGACAGTACACTGGCACTCAGTTTTTCCTATGCCAGGGTTCTTTTTGCAATTTTCTTTAATCCCTAGACTTTTCTACAAAAACTAGTTTGTCAATTAACTACCTCACTGTATTTGGTAGCTAATGCCCCAATTTGTGCTCATATTGACCTTTTGGAAGTTCCAAATCAACCCTATGCCATTCTTCGACATTGTCAGGCCATGAACCGAATGTCAGCCTGCAGACATTCGTTGCATCTGAGCCAAATCTTGTAAGCCAAGCCCGAGTATCTTCTCCCCCGCAGTATCGTCTTCAACCAGATCACCTCGTTTGCATGCATGTTTTTACTTTACATATAATTTTCCTATAGCAAGTAATTTATGTATGCTTAAATGTTGTGTTGTATCGCTGTTTGCGTGCGAGAGTAGAGCCAGAAGTGGAAGGAGTAGAAGAAGTCTTCGAAGACCCCTCAAAGAAATTAGACCCCGCGTTGCAAGGCAAGTCTCTTCCCCTTGACCATGTTTCTCCCAGTACTTTAAATAAATTAGGTTAATTACTGTTTTAAGTATATGCATGCTTCATTTTCAAATGCTATGTTGGAAGAATATGAGTAGATATGACCTAATTTCTTGAAAAGCCCTTCATGTTCATATGTCCTGTACACTCATTGTCGCCCTAGGATGTTATACTTAAAATTATGCCTATGCTTAAATACGTGTGTTAAATGCCAAATGGTCATATATATGAAAAATGTGCTTAACAACCTCTTTTGTGTAAATATGAGTTAGAATCAATAGTGAGGATGGTTTGTATGGTTGGTGCTATGTGCACAATGGGAATGTGATTGCTCCTCACTAACGGTTCATAAGGACAAGACCCTTGTGTTGTACTTCTATGCGGCATGAAAAAGTAGTAACCGATTCCCCGGTATGGGACGGGTGCAACATATTGGTTTTCTCGGTATTAGCTTGTAACACCCCTGTTTTCGCTAAATCTTAACCCAATTCAAGTCTGTTATCTCAGAATAATAATCCAAGGTATGCCAATGCCCTAAATCCAGAAGTTGGTAGCAAAACTCATCTGTTTGAACCTTTTTCACAATTCAGCTGAAAAGTATCGCGGATTAGTCATTTTCAAATTTTCCCAAAAGCCCAAAAAGGCTAAAAGCCATACATTATCTCCAAATCTATATCTGATTTAGGGAATATCTTCCTTTTGCTATTCTGAGCAAGTTTCCCTTCTGTGAGATTTCCAAAATCTCATCCGAAGCCTCAGTTTTCAGCCTCGCCAAATTCCAAACCCTAATTACCCTATTTTACCATGTTTTTGTTTCGGCTCAACACTCTTTCAAAACCCTAATTTCTGCTATTTGTCGCTGCTAAAGTATTTTCTAAGTTTAGTGTGCCAAAGTTGTGAGATCAAATCTTCTCTTATCTCAGCCTTTTGCCAGATTTACAAATAGCCCCTGGATCATGTTTCTGAAATTGCATTTGTGCCCAAACCCTTTTTCCAGCCCTTTTTGACCAGCTCCTAATCGTTGTTTTCGACCAGAGCCCCGACACTGCTTTCAACCAGAGATGCACCATGTTTCCACGTTGTGTTTCTTCGCCGCCAGCCAAGCCCAGTCGTCGCTCGTGCTCGTGGTCGCCTGCGCCAGTTTGTTCACTCGTGTCCGCGCCAGATTCCTCATCGTGGCAACACTTCGACCTGTGGCTGCACCAACAGAAGCTCCAACGCGCGCGCCCATGAAGTTTCATTTTTTCATGCGCGTACATGTCATCGCCGGAGCAGCTTCGCGCCTCCGCATCTACGCCGGACCGGAGCAAGTTCCAACGTTCTGATCTTCGCTGGTAAAGCTGGTGTGCCGCCTGCTCGCCATCACGTCGCCGTTCGCCGCTGTTCCTTCTGCGCCCAGCCGGTCTTTTCCCCAGCGCGAGTTTTGTTGTTGTTTCTCCCTCGCCTGCTCCTCCCCTCGCCTATTTAAACCCCCTCACTCTGTGTAATCTTCACAGCTCCAGATTTTAGCTAAGTCCTAGTTCTTTTCTCGCCTTCTTCTTCTTCCCCGGCGAGCCGCCGTTGAGGCCTCCGTCGCCAGAGCTTTCCACTCAACAAAACTCCATTTTGATTTCACCAGTAAGCTTCTCTTAACCATCTATCTATGTCATAGCAGCCAATTGGACTCCGGCAAACCCCATCGCCGGTGATCGCCGAAAAACCCATTTTTCCCTATTCCTGAAATTGAACTCCCTCCAACCAGTTTCAATACTTCTTTCAGTAGAACAAATCAATCCTTAGCCGATTCTAAGAAATCCTGTGAACTTAGTTTTCAAATTCAAGCTTGAATTGTTAGTTCCCTGTTTCTTCCCGCGCCACCCTGAGTGGTTCACGTCGTCGGCACACTCCAATGTACCTCCAGTCAAATTAACCCCATCTACACCTTTCTTGTGTCCCGTAGATGGTGTAGCCCAAGCCATTTTACCTGCATTGCCGTGTATCAATGGCGCCCCTTTTCACCTTCATCCCCGAGCCCGACATCAACGCCGACGAGCCTCAAAACCCCATTGCAACTCAATTCCTTGCTCCAACACAATCAGTGTCACTCCAGGAGTAAAACCCCTCAATCAATTTCTGAATTTATCAGCCCCAACTCTCTGCCACCGTAGCTCATCTTCGTTTCTGGTGGCTGACAATTTGTAACATGTCGTTCACTGTCGCCAAGCCACCTCAGCCAAATTAACTCTACCAGTAGCTTCACCTTGATCCCGCCTATGCATTTGACAAAGTTAGCCAAGCAGCGCATGCATGTTTTTTCCAGACGCGTGTGCCCTAGCTCGCTGCAGTGCACTGGCACTCGATTTTCCTGTGTCAGGGACTTTGCTGCAATTTTCCTAAGTCCCTGGACTTTTCTGTCAAAACCACTTTGTCAATTAGATTCCTTACTGTGTTTGGCACCTGATGCACTCTTTTGTTTCCTTTTTGATCTTTTGGAGACTCCAGTTTAGCTCTATGCCATTCTCAGACTTTGTCTGGCCGTGAACTGAATGTCAGCCCTTAGACATTCGATGCTTCTAAACCAGATTCTTTGAGCCAAGCCCTTGTATCTTCGACCAGAATACCTCTCTTGCATACATTCTTATATTATACTCATTATTTTCTATAGCAAGTATTTTATGTATGCTTATGTAGTGCGATGTGTCATGTTGTTTCTTTGTTGCGAGAGCAGAGCTAGAAGCTGAAGGAGCGGAAGGAAACGTTGAAGACCCAGTAGATCAATTAGACCCCTCTTTGCAAGGCAAGTCTCATTCCCTTGACCATGTCTCTCCTAATATTTTAAAATAAACTAGATTGAATCCTGTTTTGAATATATGCATGCTTTATCTTCAAGTTAAATATTATGTTAAAAAATATGAATAGATATAACCTAATTTCTTCTAAAGCCCTTTATGTAATTGTGTATCACTTGCAACCTTGTCAACCTAGGAAATCATGCTTAGGATATGCTTATACTTAAATGTATGCTTTAAGTATTAAATGGTCAATTATATGATAAACATGTTTAAAAATCCTTTTTGTGAAAGAAAATGTGAAATAAGAATTGATAGTGAGGATGGTTTGATTTGTTGGCTGTTGTGTGCGCATCGGGAATGTGAATGTCTCCTCACTATTGATTCATAAGGAACAGAACCTTGTGTTGTGCTTCTATGCGACATGAAAACGTACCAACTACTTGCCTGGTATGTGACAGGCACAACTTAGTAGCTTTATTGGTATTAGCAGTTCCCTGCATGGTATGTCGATCCGGTTTCTAGCGTGGAAACTGGTGGGCCGTAGTTCAGCCGTGAGTGGTGTGAGATCAGAAAAATAATGAGAGGATAAGGAGTAAAGGAGGAAGTCACCCTAATCCTAGATTGAGTCGTGCGTGGCTGCAACTATAGGTCATATGTCTTGCGAGGACGTAGGTCAAGGCTAGGAAGAAAGGCAGTGGGGAGGACCCACAACGGTATTTTAGACTTAATTGTTTATTTACCGGGCAGGGATATTGTTAATACTAGACTGCAAAACCGTTGTGTGATCTCGGCCTTGTCACATGCGTAAAAGTCGCATGGAGTTGGCCCGACTTGAAAGTCGAGTGAAGAAGTGGATTTAAAAAGAGGTACACCTTTGCAAAGTGTAAAAGAAGTATCGGATACTCTGGTTGGAATCATAAAGTGTGGTAGAAAAAACTATATGGAGTCTGTTTGTAGTGGATTTTATCCATGTGGTTCAGCACAAGTAATTTTGGAATATATCATAATATGGGTTAACAAAAGTGATGACTCATGGGAGACCATCACACATAATGTTTTCTAAAGTATAATTTTAATGTATCTCTTTTAAAGCTAAAAGCTATTTTATTCAATCCTAGAATGAAAATCTATTCTATCCTTATGTATGAGACTAAGACCTTATTTCTTGAGAACCCCTCATTTATATAACTGCATTCAAGTAATGAGATTTGCTGAGCATCATGTGAAAGCGTGCTCACCCTTCCCTTTGCAAACAACTTCAGAAGAGGGATTCGTTGATCCCGATTCTTTTGGTTTTGAGTACCATGAAGAAGAGGGAAACGCTCCAGATGAACCATCGTTCTAGGAGGGTCATGCGCCGAGTCAAGTCAGATGTGGATGAAGCCCTTCCAGAGCCACTGTCGGTCGAAGTGAAGATCCTCGTTGTTGCTTTTTGTGTTGTTCTCTGTGTTCGGTACCTTGATACTGACTCTTGTTTTGAGAAACTCACTATTTTTGTATCAACCAACCCTAATTAACGTCATTCTTGGTGTTATGTTATTGTAATTAATATTGGTTCTCGTGACCTTGTACCTGTTTAATTACCTCTATTGCAGTTTATTGTAATAGTGTTGTTGTTTTGAACTTATGTTGTACCTTTCTGAGTGCAATCCACCTGGGTGGTTGCCACCGGATTCCTCAAATGAGGGTCCCACATAGCTTTTCCCTACAATGGTTGTCTGTCTGGTTTCTCGAGGGAAACTGGTGGGCCATATACGGCCGTGAGTTGTGAGAGTGAGTGAGTGAATCAAGTGCTAGAAGGAAGGCGCCCTAGCCTGGATTCCAAGTCGTGCGCGGCTGGTTCCATGGGCTATGTGCCTTGCGGGACCATAGACCAAGGCTAGGTAGATTTGGCTGTGGGGTGCGCTCCACAACGGAATCTTGGACTTAACTGTCTATTTACTTGGCAGAGAATTGTTAATGCTAGGATTGCAAACTGTTGTGTGATCTCAGCCTTGTCACATGCGTAAAAGTCGCATGGAGAGGTACCAACTTGAAAGCTGAGTGATGAGTCAGATTAAAGTGGTACACTTTTGCAAAGTTTCAAAAAGTATCGGATACTCTGAACTCCCATTTTTTAGAGTCTGCGTGCGGTGGATTTTATCCACGTCGATGCGGCACAAGTAGTATTTGGAATATTTTCATAACATTGGTTAATAAAGTGGTGACTCATGAAAGACCACCACGCATAATGTTTTCTAAAACCTAGTTCAGGATTTTCTAAGTTTCGCTTTTGAAAGTAAAACCTTTCTTCAAAACTTTAGAGTGAAAACCCATTCTATTCTTATCTATAAACCAAAGACACATTCCTTGGAAACCCTCTCATCTATGTACTTGCACTCATAAAATAAGACTTGTTGAGCACCGTGTGGACAATGTGCTCACCCTTGCCTTTTCACTCAAACCAAGAAGAAGGATTCGTTGACCCCGATTCTTTTGGCTTCGAACAACAAGAGGAAGGAACTGTCCCTGATGATTCAGCCTACTAGGAGGGTCTTGCACCTAGTGGAGTCCGATGTGGTGGAAGCCCATGCTGAGCCACTGCCAAAGGAAATGAAGATCTTCATGGTTGCTTTGTGTGTTGTTCTGTGTGCTCGGTCTGGAGGTTTCTATGCACCTCTCACTACATACTAGAGACTAGTGGTGGTGACAAGACACGAATGCAATGTGGGCACCACCCATGACGCCAATGATTGCCATGGGTAGTGGCAGGACAACGGCAAAGGCTAAGAGATGAGCATGGCAGTGGTAGTTCAAAGCCAACAGTTGGATAAGTTAGATCCAAAAGTCATAGCTTATTACGGTTAGATGGGATCTATGGTATCCAATTTTCTAGGGTATATACCAACAAAAATTCCATATAATTTATCATATTTTTTTAATAGAACTATTTAAGATAAAAAAAAAATGAGGGTATCTATATGGTGCACATACACTATATAGTAACTTGGGTATTTTTAAAAGATTTCTCCCTTTAAAATCCAAGCTTGTCTTTTTATCAATGTGTGATTTTAAAGTAAAAGTTCATACTTTTTCATTAAAAAATATTGAAGCTAAATTAATTTCACTGAACTGTCACTCAAATTATATAAAAAAATTATAACTATAGTGCACACACTTACAATTAGTATTAGTACTAACTTACAACAAATACTTATAAATAATAGTACAAATTTAAAACTAAGAGATATGTGTTTAGAACTAAGAAAACTAATATCTTTAGGTGTAAAATCTATAGAGTTGTAATTATTATCATAAAAGTTAATTATGTATAGTAGAAATCCGTATATGTTTACACTAGAAATATATATAGAAAAATGTAAAACAACAATGACTAACATGAAAACAAAACTTAAATCTAAATTATATAATATTATATGTCGTGGTATTGTGAATACCTCGGTAGGTGTTAGGACGTGCGTAGCGCGTGTACAGCAATGCAAGTTGACCGTGCGACGGGTCACCTCCCGTTGGAAAATCACAGAGATTGACACGAGGATATATACAGGTTCAGGTCCCAGTAGGGACCCTAATCCTGTTGGCACCCCCGAACGTAAGTCTGCAGGGAAGGTTCTCTCACGAGGAGAGGTCTCCAAGGGATGCCTATTGCTTTGATTGTATTGAGTGAGAATAAAAATATGAATTAGGTTACAAGAGAGGGATACAAGGGCATATATAGACCCCAGAAGATGCAAATTACTAAACTACCCTATCTGCAGCCATCGAATCGAAGGGCACCGACGTCAATTCACCAGCCAAAGGGCCTGGATGCTTAACAAGTGCCCTTGCTAGTTCCCGAGGGAAACCATCCCCCGGGACCCCGATCACCGGGACTATTTCCACCGGGTGGTGGCGCCCGGGACGCGGGGACGCCTGTTCCCAGGGCACCAATCACCAGGACCGTGGTCACCGGGTGGCGGCGCCCGGGACGAGGACACGCCTGTCCCCGTGGCACCAGTCGCCGGGATAGTGGTCACCGGATGCCGACACCTGGGGAAGGGGACGCCTATCTCCGGGCCACCGATCACCGGGACCGTGGTCACCGGGTGGCGGCGCCCAGGACGCGGGGACACCAATCACCAGGGCCGTGGTGCCCATCCCCGGGGCACCAATCGCCCGGACCGTGGTCACCGGGTGGCGGTGCCCGGGACTAGACCACGCCTGTCCCTGGGGCACCAGTCGTCGGGACCGTGGTCACAGGATGGCGGCCCCCGGGACGAGGGCGGACTGTAGGCACCGGGTGGCGACGGCCGGGACTAGGACATGCCTGTCCCTGGGGCACCAGTCGCCTGGACAGTGGTCACCGGGTGGCGGTGCCCGGGGCGAGGGGACGCCTATATTCGGGCCACCGATCGCTGGGACCGCAGTTAGCGGGTGGCAGCGCCCGGGACGAGGGGACGCCTGTCCCCAGGGCACCGATTGCCTGGACCGTGGTCACCGGATGGCGGCATCCGGGACGAGGACGGACCGTAGGCACCGGGTGGACGCGCCCGGAGTGAGAGGACGCCTATCTCCGGGCCACCGATCACCTGGACCGTGGTCACCGGGTGGCTGCGCCTGGGATGTGGGAAAGCCTCTACCCGGGGCACCAATCACCGGGAGCGTGGTCACCGAGTGGTGCCGCCCGGGACGAGGGTGGACTGTGGGCATCCGGTGGTGGCGCCCGGGACTAGGGCACGCCTATCCCCGGGGCACCAATCACCAGGACGATGGAACGCCTGTCCCCGGGGGCGTCTATCATCGGAACACGAGCGGGCGGGGTTTCCCCCAACAGTAGCCCCCTATGCCCTCCGGGGACACGTGCTACGTCCCTGGGGGGGGATGGTTTAGACCACCGGGGAACATCTGCCCCGGGAGGGGACTTCCCGATCGTAGGGCACCTCTACTCCCGCCCGCCGCATTAATGCTGGCCCCATTGAGCATCATGGCTCCGCGCTCATCGATTTTCAGTGCCGCTGGCCATTATGGCTTTGCGTACTTCGATCTTTGGCGCTTTGTTTCCCGTGCACCACTGCGATTCGTGCATGACATTTGAAATCAATGGCTCTGATCAACCTCAAAGGGACATGTGTCACCCATCGGGGCCAGTCCAGGCCCTATAAGTAGGGCTGCGGGGGCCCAGAGGGCTCACACCAAAATTCTAGCCCCACAGTCCTCTCCGGCGCACGAAGCTTCTTTCGGAGATCTAACTCCCGGTAACCGTTGCCCGGTGGTCCTCACCCAAACAGATGGCCCCTAAAGGACGTGCGAAGGCCGCTGAAATGCCTCCGGAGCAGGTCACCGCTGACTTCCTCAGGGCGACCGAGTTCACTTCGGGGGATCTTGAGTCCCTCGTGGACCGGAGGGTCTTCGCAGATGGGGATGTCTGGATCCCTGGGAGGAACGAGTGACCCCTCGCCCCCGGGCCGGGGAGGTGGTCGTATTTGAAGCCTTCATTGAGGCCGGCCTCCGACTCCCGGTGCACCCGTTTCTCCGGAGTTCCTTCGGGAGTACGGGCTAGCGCTAAACCACTTAACTCCCAACACCCTCATACAGATGGGCCTCTTTATTTGGCTGTGCGAGATAGCCACCGGATGGGAGCCGACGCTCCGGTTGCTCCGGTACTTTACGAGCCCTCGTCGAGGAGTTGGGGCTCCTTGGCAAGATGGTGGACGTCTGGACCTGGAGGTCGATGAGGGACCTTGCGGAGGAGCTGGCACTCCTCCGGGTCACCCCCTTCATTTACGGGCAAAGGGGGAATGGGATGTGTCCGTCACACCGGCCTCCGCAGATGTCGATGGCCCGACGTAAGTGCCCGGTGACTCATGTCCCGGTCTTTGTTATTTTGGCTAATACTTTTTGTTTTTTGTAGTCCGAGCATACCCGGCCTCCCGGGAGAAGGCGGAGAACCTCCTCGGGAGGTACTACAGCGACGAGCACGAGCGCATCGGTGAATCATCGGGGGGGGGGGGGGAGGAGGGGGCTGAAACTTGGTGGCGGTGGCCTTCTGGCTGACATTACCAGAGAGGGAGCCTCTCCCCACCCCCGACTCACATAAGCGTGGGAATGAGGCCGCTGGGGTCCCGGAGCCAAAACGCGCCAAGGCGCGGAAAGCCCCGGGCCCGGTCACGACACCGGGCTCCACGCTCATGAAGGCTCCGTCCCCGCCAGCGGGGGGCAGACACTCCTCCCTCAACCCGCAAGGTAGCTGCTGGGCCGGGGCACGCACGGGCTACCCCGGCAGCCGGAGCAAATTCCCCCCTCCCGAGGGAAGAACTCTCCACCAGTCGAGGGGAGCCACGGAGTTCATTCGCCTCCTTGAAGGTTCCGCCAAGTCGGGCGAGAAGAGGAGGGCAACCGGTGACGGAGGGGAGTCCGACTCGGCGGACTACGCCCCATTGCCATCTCGGGTGGCCATGCCTCTGACAGTTCCTGACCCGGTGAGCCCGGACCACCCAACGGTGCTGTTTCTGGCCGTCTCCCCGCCGCGCTTCGAGTGGCCGGTGGATGAGGAAGCGAGCAACTCTGCAGGGCCGCTACTGGTGGTCTTGGCGGTCCCGCAGCCCGGGAAGGGGAAGGGACTTTTCATTCCCCCCAAGGGCCACATTCCCCCGGAGGAGCTGACGTCCAACTCCTTGGACGATTAGTGGGGGCCGCGACCGGGGGCGAGCAGGTCCACATCACCCCCGAGGACGGATGGGGGGCCCGTCGGCGGGGACGGGTCTGGTGCTGTTGGGAGGGATACCCCCCTGCTATCCCCGGGTGAGTCTCAAAGATTTGCCGCGGGCCTCCAAACCCCGAAGGTTAGGGCCTATGTCCAGTTGGGGACTCTCACTGAGCGTTGCTCAGAGTTGATTTCCCTCCACCTCCAGGTGAGTTCACCCCCGTAGCGTCCGGGGACTTTCCCTCGAAAGTTCACCTTGTGCATCGCGCACGTCTAACTCTTGGGTCCGTAGGGGGCGGCCATCGCCCGGGGGGTCGAAGAGCGTTTTGTGGAGGTGTCGAAGGAGGCTGAGGACAAGGCCGCCGCCTTCCACGTCGGGAGGGATGAGGCCCTCGGGGAGCTGGCCAAGGTCTGGGCTCAGCTACTCGCCTCGGAGGACGCCAACGCCCGCCTCCGGAGGGAGGCAAAGGTAAAGGACAGCGCCTGCCGGGAGCTTGAGAACTCTAGCTCCCAGGCGATCGCCGAGGCGTGGCACTCCGTTCGCTCGGCCCTCGAAGGGCTCAAGATCGTCCTCAGGCCGGGCGGAGGCTCTGGCTCAGCACCGGCCTCACTCATGAAGGTTATGCGCTGTCTCAACGCACAAGTTTCCGTGATCCCAGAGGCCGCTAACGCCCGAGCTCGTGGCCTAGCGGTCCAAGTGATCACCGCGGCCGTGGCCCACGTGGAGCACCGGGGGACCGGCGCCTGGGCGGTCGGGGGCCGGCTTCCCCGGCTTCTTCGAGCCGCAGTAGGAGTTGGAGGAGCTGGCAAGGGCCTTCTATGACCACATCATTCGGGCTCAGCCCCCAGCACTGGTGCCGCCGAGGGCGGACGCCCCGGCGGCGAGGGAGGCCTTCCGGGGGGGGGGGGGGGGGGGGGGGGACGACATTGGGCAAGTATGAGTCTCCCCCCCCGGGGCCTTTAGATAGGTCCCTTTTTTTTGTTAAACTTTTGTTCCCAGCAGCTTCTTAAAGGAAGCCTCGAAGAATTGTAATTAATATTCTCAATGAAATGAAATTTTCTTTTGATAGCGAAACATGTGTCCAAAGTATATGCCTCTGTGGGGGAAGCGTCCCTGGGACCCGGTGGGTCCGGGGGGCTACCTGGGTAGTACTAGGGCCACTCTCACTTTGTTAAGGCTTGCCGCCGGGCCAGCCCCCGGGGTGGCTCCCGGGGCCTCGACGGCGGGGGATACCTCCCGGGAGCCGCTTAGATTACGATGGCTCCCGGAGTGGCATTTAGACAACTTTGACAATTGTCGCACCGAGTTGTCCCCTCTGAAATAGGGGTCCCAGAGGGTCCCACCGCTTCGGATACGTCCCCTGGCCGGCTACGAGTACTGGCCTGAGGACCTCCTTCGAAGGGCCCAAAGGCTCATAAGGGGCTTGTAAAAGGACTTTTCCTGGGAGCTATCGGAAGGTCTCTGGGAATATTAGATGTAGGTGCCTACCAGAGGGGGCTGTCGTCTGGGGCAATCTTCCACGGGAGCCCGACTCCTCGGGTTGTATCTTGTATGTGCCCGGGGCTTGTTGTCCTGGGGACACCTTAGCCCACCGGGGGGGTGTACCCCGGTCCCATGTTGTATTAATAAAGCTATTTGAATTTGCTTGAGATTGCTTGAAAGTTGTCTTCAAAATTTTCCTAAAATTATTATCTTCTGTCTAGGCCCGGGCTATCCTCTCCCCCCCCCCACACAGCGGGGTGCATCTTGGTGCCGCGCACTGTGGGTAAGGAACGAAAGGGCCCGAACGTTGATAACTACCCGGGGCACATAGCCCCCGGTTGAAGAGGGATAAGGATGGGAACTCCCCCGATCGAAGAATTCCCAGTCCTAGTCGAAAATTTTCCCCAGTTGTCGTGAAAACAGGAGCCGGTCGAGAAATTGTGACACAACCGCGGATTTTCTCGGTTGAGAATTCTGAAGACTGTAATAAATTCCCCCCAGTCGCCGTGAAAACAGGGAGCCGGTCTAGGGTTTCCCGATCGAAAAAGTCTGAAGACCGGCAAGAAATTCCCCCTGGTCGCCATGAGAATGAGGAGCCGGTCAAGGATTTCCCAGTGAAAAAATTCCAAAGACCCTGGTTGCCGTGAGGATGGGGAGCCGGTCTAGGGTTTCCCAGTAGAAAAATTCCGAAGACCGGCAAGAAATTCCCCCCGGTCGTCGTGAGAATGAGGAGCCGGTCAAGGATTTCCTGGTTAAAAAATTCTGAAGACCGGTAAGAAATCCCCCCCGGTCGCCGTGAGAATGAGGAGCCGGTCAAGGAGTTCCCGGTCGAAAAATTCTGAAGATCGGTAAGAAATTCCCCCCGGTCGCTGTGAGAACAAGGAGCCGGTCAAGGAGTTTCCGGTCGAAAAATTCTGAAGACCGGTAAGAAATTCCCCCCGGTCGTCGTGAGAATGGGGAGCCGGTCAAGGATTTCCCAGTCAAAAAATTCCAAAGGTAACCGAGAATTTCAAGAATCGAGAATTCCATGACCCGCGAAGAGGGAAACTCACTCTCGGAGGAGGATGGGCCGATGACCCGTAAAGGGATAAAGCTGCTCTCAGAGGAGGGTTCCGTGACCCTGCAGCGGATGTAGAGTATTTGAGGGGGGACTAGTCTCTCAAAGTGACTCGCAACCACAGTTCATGAGAACTGGGTTTCCACTTACCCCTCAGTCCACGAGGGATTACTGTAAGCCACCCTATGGGAGCGGGGCTCCCATCGTAGGGACTTTTAGGCTGCGATAGCCTACGTCCCCACGGGGAGGCCATCCTCACCGGGAGGGCATCCTCACAGAGAGGGCATCGCCTTGGAGGCGGTAAGTTAAGAGTCTACAAAAATTCCAGAGTTGAATAAAAAATCATTCATATTAACGATGATGAAATACAACGCCTCCCCCCGCGAAATTGTGACAAGGAAGGGAACAGTATGTACAGCGCCTCCCCCTGCGAAGTTGCGACAGGGGAAGGAGTAAACCCGGAGGCTAAATGTAGAACTTGCGAAGCAAGTCTACTTTCCATGTATGCTTCAGCTCCTGGTCTTCAAGGTTGGAGAGCTTATAAGCCTCAGAGCCTAGGATCGTGGAGATTCTGTATGGGTCTTCCCACTTGGAAGAGAGTTTGCCCTAGACTTGGGGGTCAGTCACGCGCTTGAGGACTAGGTCCCCAAGGTGGAAAGCTCTCTCGTAGATGCACTGGTTGTATGCGCACGCCACCTCGCGCTCGTAGATGGTGTGGTGGAGGAGCGCTCGGTCGCGCTCTTCCTCGATGAGGTCGACCTCCAATCGCCTGTTTGCTTTGTTGGTTTGGTACATTGCAGCCGTAGCTCCGTCTAGGAGCTCAACCCGTAGCGACCGGAACCTGATCTCTGAGGGGAGGATTGCCTCAGCCCCGTACACGAGTGAAAAGGGAGTGCGCCCTATTGCCCGGCTTGGGGTCGTGTGCTTGGAGCAATGGATGCTCGGGAGCTCCTCCGCCCATGCACCCCACCTGCAGGCGGCCTGCTCGAGTCACCGGCGCAATCCCTATAGGATCACGCCGTTGACCCTTTCGACGACCTCGTTGCTCTGAGGATGAGCTACGGAGGCAAAGTGGAGGGTAGCCCCCAAGCCTTCGCAGAACTCTCGGAAGTATGCCGAGTCGAATTGGGTCCTGTTGTCGATGGTGATTTCTTGGGGGACCCCAAAGCGACACACGATATTCTTCCAAAAAAACCACTGTACTACTCGGGAGGTGATGCTGGCCAAGGGCTCAGCCTCCACCCACTTAGAGAAATAGTCCACTGTGACCATCGCATACTTGTAGTCCTCGGGCACTGGGGAAAGGGACCGAGGAGATCCATCCCCCAACTCACAAAGGGCCAAGTGATGGGGATGGTCTGCAGCGTCGCGGACGGGCAGCTTGGAGCCCTTTGCCATTTTCTGGCAGGCCTCGCATGCGAAGAAGAGGTCTCGCGCATCATGGACCACTGTGGGCCAATAAAAACCTTGGCAGAGCACCTTCGCCGGGATGACGTGAGGGGCCAGGTGACACCCGCAGCTCCCCGAGTGGATCTCCTCGAGGAGTCGGAGTCCTTCTGCTCGCGGGAGGCAGCAGAGCAGGGTGGAAGCCCCCCGCTTGTAGAGCTTTCCCTCTAGCAGGAGATACGCCTGTGCCTTGGCACAGAGGCGCTTCGCCTCAGTGTCGCCGGGAGGCTCCCCCTCTCCCCTTGTGAAGGAGACGAGGGGATCCATCCAGGACGTGGCCCGGACAATCTCAGAGACGTCTGGAGCATGGGACTCGGGGTCTGCGCCCGGAGGGGTCACTGAGGGCTTCAGGATGATATCTAGGAAGGCGCCCCCGGGAAGAGGTTCTAGGGCGCTGGCCGCCCGGGCCAGGGCATCAGCGCGGTCATTATCCCTCCGGGGGATATGCCGGGCCTCCAGGCCCTCGAAGTACTTCTCCATCTTACGCACCTCCCCCAAGTAGAGGCTCAGGTTTGCGTCATGCCACAAGTAGGACTTGTCCATTTGGCAAACCACGAGCTCGGAGTCTCCCTTGACTAGGAGGCGACGGATCTCCTGGGAGTGCACGAGGCGCAGCCCCATAAGCAGGGCCTCGTACTCGGCAACGTTGTTCGTGGTAGGGAACTCGAGCCTCGCTGCGTACTCTAGCGCCCTTCCCTCGGGGCTCCGGAGGACTACCCCCGCGCCGGCCCCGACGAAACACAAGGAGCCATCGAACATGAGCATCCAATGGTCACTGCGTCGGGGCGGCTCGGCAAGAGTCTCTCCCTCCATCCCAGAGGCGGGGGTCCATTCTACCACAAAGTCAGCGAGGACTTGTGATTTGATGGAAAAACAACCCGTGAGGGAGAGGGAGAAAGGAGCGAGCTCGGCTCCCCACTTCCCAATCCGGCCGGTCGCCTCTTTTTTCTGCCGCACCTCCCCTAGGGGGAGAGATGACAGGACCGTGATCGGGTGTCCCAGGAAGTAGTGGCGGAGCTTCCGGGACGCCATGAGGAGGGCGTAACAGATCTTCTCTACCTCCGTGTACCGCGTCTTAGCCCCTTGGAGGGCTTCGCTCACGTAGTACATGGGGCGCTACTGCCCATGCTGCTCCTTCACTAGCACCGCGCTCATAGCGACCGGGGTCGCGGTGAGGTAAAGGAGCAGGGGTTCTTCCGGAGATGGGCTCACGAGCATTGGAGGACTCGTCAGGTACTTCTTTAGGTCATCGAACGCCGCCTGGGCCTTGGGAGTCCATTTGGACCCCTCGAGGCCTCGGAGGATTTTGAAGAACTGGAGGCCGCGTTCCCCCGACCGCGAGACGAGGCGGCTTAGCACGGCCAAGCGGTCGGTAAGCCGTTGTACGTCCTTGACGGAGCGCGGCGGGTTCATGTCCAACAGGGCTCGAATTTTTTCATGGTTGGCCTCTATGCCCCGCTGGGACACGAGGAAGCCTAGCAGCTCCCCCCAGCTTCAACCCGTACTCGCGGAGGTTGCGGAAGGTCTCCGCTATGTCGTCGATGCGCACGGCCGCACGAAGGCTTTTGATGATCGCGTCATCAATGTAGACCTCTGCATTGCGGCGGATCTAATCCTTGAGGACCAGCGACATGAGGCGCTGGAAGGTTGTCCCAGCATTCTTTAGCCCGAAGGGAATATGGATGTAGCAGAAGGTGCCGAGGGGAGTTATAAAATCGTCTTTTCCTCGTCCTCCTTAGCCATCCAGATTTGGTGGTAGCTCGAATACGAGTCGAGGAAGCTCATAAGCTCGCACCCCACGGTCGAATCAACCAGCTAGTCGATCCACGGGAGTGGTAAGTTGTCTTTTAGACAAGCCTTGTTGAGGTGTGTGAAGTCCACGCTCATCCTCCACTTACCACTCGACTTCTTCACGAGGACGGGGTTTGCCAACCATTCGGGGTGTAAGACCTCCCGAACGAACCCCGCCTCTCGGAGCCTGGTGATCTCGGCCTTGATAGCCTCTTGGCGCTCAAGGGAGAGCTTCCTCAACTTCTGCTTGACCGGGGGGCGATCGGGCGTTACAGTGAGCTTATGCTCGATAACGTCCCAAGCGACGCCTTGCATGTCGGCGGGCTTCCACGCAAAGACGTCGGAGTTTTTGCAAAGGAAGGCCGCGAGCTGCTCCGCGTGCTCCTCGGAGAGGTCCGCCCCGATCTTGATGGTCCTCTCCCCATCCTCTGGGGATAGTTAGACTTTCCGGAGGTCCCCCTCCGGGCACGGTTTTGGGGGAAGCCTCCCGGAGGGGACGACAGGGGCGTCCGAGGCCAGGGGGAGCTCTCTCCCCCCGGGACCTTGATTAGGTTGACGCTCCCGATCGTTGCGGTGGCGCGCTCGTAAAGAGCACGGGCCACTTCTTGTTCGCCTCGAGCAGTGATCACGCTGCGAGGCCCAGGGATCTTCACACAGAGCGAGCTCTGGTGGATCGCCGCCCTGAGGTGGTTGATCATGGTCGTCCCCATAATCGTGTTGTAAGAAGAGGGGAGGTCCACTACGTCAAACCGGACCATCTCTGTCTGATAGTTGTCCGGCATGCCGAAGGTCATGGGGAGGTCGACCTTCCCCACTGGCTAGATGGTCTTCCCTGGGACGAAGCCCTACAAGGGCACGGCTGCGGGCTGCAGCAACTTTTTGTCCACCTGCATTTCCCTGAATGCCTTCAGGTACAGGATGTCAGCGGAGCTTCCGCCATCAAGGAGGATGCGCGCCAGTTGGCAATTGTAGACAGTGGCGGAAACGATGAGCGCGTCGTCATGGGGGAAGTGAGCCCCGAGCGCGTCTTTCGCTATAAAGGTGAGCTTGACGTCTGACCACTTTGGTGGCCGAGACGTGTGTAGCATCCCCAGAACCTTTACCTCCCTCACGTACTCCTTGCATTGGCGCTTGGAGTCCCGCCCCGAGGCAGATCCCCCCGTAATGATGTTTGCACGCCTTTGGGAGGTTTGGAAGGGGAGCTCTTCGGCTGAGCCCCTTTCCTGTGCTTGTCTCTGTTGCTCCTCTGAGGGAGTAGGGAGAGCTAGCAAAGCTGGTGAAGGGGGCAAGGAGGCAGGGCTCCCCCCTGCCCACGCTGGTCGAGAAATGCAGTGAAGTATTGGAGAAGTTGGTGGCATTCCCGGGTAGCGTGGGTATTGGACTTGTGGAAGACACACCACAAGTTGGCTGTGCCCTCCTTGCCTCCCATCACGGGGCCTTCCCAGCCGCGGGACGACTGTCCCCCCCCCCCCCCCATGGCCTTTCGACTTGGGGAAGGAGCGGTTGCCCTTGTTGCCATCACGCGAGCCGCCTCCACCCTCGAGGACAAAGGTGTCCTGAGGCCGTGGCTCGCTACGATTGCCCCTCTTGGGACGCTTGTTGAGGGGGTCCCTGGCCTCCCGGTCAGTTGGGGCAACAGCTGTTGGATCAAGGATGCCGACTAGAGGGGGGGTGAATTGGAGGCTTTTAAAAACTTTAAACTTAAACAAATAATTGCAAATCAAGAACAAATAATATAAGCAAGAGGAGAAGAGAACGAACACAACAGTTTTTACCGAAGTATCAGAGACTCACCCAGTCTCCACTAGTCCTCGTTGAAGCACTCAAGTTACATGAGTTTTGCCTCAATACTCACGAAGAGTATTATCAACTAACGGTTGCTCTTTGTCCACTCCGGAAAAGCAAGCACCAATGCCTTTTACAAATTTGCCGAGCCTATCCGACAATCTCCGAACTGGAGACATCAATGGCCACGCCTCCGAACCGTCTAGGTGAGGGCGCTCACCAAGAGTAACAGGCAGCGAGGTCTTCTCTAGACCTCCAAACATGCACCGAGAAACTAAGTGAATGCATATGCAAATGAACTGAACTGCTCGGTGGATCGGAAAACACTCGACTTGATCAACAGATCAAGATTTTGTGTAGAAAACTAAAGCTCAAGAGTGTATAAGAGAATGCTGCTGCTTGTTGTCTAAAACACATGCCCAATACCCCTATTTATAGCCTCAAGAATCAAATGAACCATTGGAGCTAGGGCTGAAAATCAGCAACTCAAACTGACAGTCAGTTTGCCTAACTGATAGTCAGTTTCGTGTACCACGGCCGACAAAATTTACGGATAAAAATTTGCTAGCCGTTCGTGGTCGTATATGGAAGCTTAAAACCCACAACTGACAGTCAGTTATGCAAACTGACAATCAGTTCGACCACAGACTCGACCAAAATAGATAGAAACTCAGTTAAAAACAACTGTGGTCGAAACCCCAACTGACAGTCAGTATGGACAAACTGACAGTCAGTTTAGTACAAAAATTTTGAGCCCAAAATACACCCTCTCTGGACAATTGTCAGTTAATACAAACTGACATTTAAACTGACTGTCAGTTATGCAAACTAACAGTCAGTTATGCAAACTGACAGTCAGCATGAACAAAAATAGTGAAAACTTTAAATCCCGAAATACAAAAGAGGTGTTTAATAGCTAGTTTGAAAGATAATTTCAAGGGCTACATTTTTTTCAACAGAAGCAAAAACTAGATCTGCCTAGATCTTTCTGAAAAAATGCAAATACTCTTCTACTGTCAAAAATCCAATTGAAAATCCAAATCTTTCAAATTAAATTCAAATCAAATTCAACTGAAAAGATGCAATGCAATGACCTAAGTTTCTCGGTTTATGTTGGAGATAAAGAGAGGACTTTGCAACCCCTCTTTATAGTACGGTTAAATCTAAGCAACAAAGTCTTTAACTGATCAACCTCCAAACACCGAGATCAGTAAAATAAAATATGGATTACCTTAGGTCCTTTGTTTTTTCACATTTTCATCTTGTCTTTGCTCTTCTGCACCTCGTGCTTCTCTTCATGTCGGGTTCATCTTGATTATCTCGTAATTCTTCCCGAACAAACTCTGTATCAAAAATCTCAAAAGCACAGTTAGTCAAAAACACTTTGTTTTCATTAATCATCAAAATTAGGGTTAGGCATGAAGGCCAAGATGCAACAACAGCCCCCTGGTTCTTCTTCCAGATGTCATCCTCCTCCGCACGAGCATACTTTTCGAGCACGGTGAAGAGCTCATCGGCGGAGGAGGGACAGCTCCAGGAGAGTCTCCGATGGAGCTCCCTGGGGAGGATCCCGCTCTTGCATGCCTCAATGATCGTAGAGTCAGGGACATGAGCTACTTTGCTCTTCACCTGAGCGAAGCTCTTGAAGAACCTGCGGATGGTCTCCCCTGTCCTCTGCCGGAAGGTGTAGAGCTGTGACGAATCCAGGGGACGCACGTAGTTCCCCTGGAAGTTCGCTTAGAACTCACGTTTGAGTTCCACGAAGGACTTGATGGAACCGGCCCTCAGGTTGTAAAACCACGAGCGGGCGATCCGGTGAGGTAGAGGGGGAAGACGTTACATTGCACCATCTCGTCCCCCCCAGCCGCTGAGATGGCTATGGAGTACACCTGCACAAACTCGTAAGGGTCGGCCTCACCGTTGTAGTGTTCGATGTGTGGCGAGCGGTAGGGCTGCGGCTAGCAGATGCACCAGAGGCGGCGACACAACAGCTGGTTGGCCCCCTCAACCTCCCAGAGGGAGTCTCTGTCGCTGTCCCCTTTGACGGGGGACGCGGGCTGGTTGTCAGAGTTGGGGAGGGGTCCCAGCAGTCCGTTGGCGCAACTGTAGCGTCTCTTCTCCTCAGGGTTAGTGGAGCCAACCTCTTGGATATCCGGGTACCCTCCAGAGGTGGTGGTAGCTTCTTCGACCGGCCTCTTCCCCCGGTCGTGCCAAGAGCGTGGGTCACAGCGGCCGTGACCTGGGGGGAGTTCCGACCGGTAGTGGGAGGGAGCCTCCCAGATTTCGCAGTACGCATTCGCTCGACCTCCTCCTAGGTAAAGCCGTTCTGATCCACCGGGGGAGCCCTCGAGGGCGGTCCCGGAGGAGGGAGCTGATGCGCGTGGGTCACCGGCCCGGAGGATGCCACCAGCACGCGGGATCGGCCCGGCGCTGGGTGAGTGTCCGGGGCAGAGACGGGAGCCTCCGAGACGACCACCGACTCTGGTGCCGAAGCACCCCCGGGTATTGACCCGGGGAGGCCTCCGGACACATGGGCGGCCGTGGCCGCGGGGAAGGTTCTCGACGTGGGGGGGCCAGCACGGGGAGGGTTCTCGGTGCAACGGCAGCCGCCTGCGCAGGTTTTGGGCCCAGTGCCAGATAGCCCCAAGGAATAGGGAAGTTTGCGAGCATGGGCCGGCTTCCCGGTGCTGGAAGCATTCACGGAGCGAGGAAGGCTCCGGGTATGTGCAAGCCCCCCGGCACAGGGAACATTCCTGGCATGGGAAAGGCTGTCGGGTGCCCCATGAGGAACAGAGGCGGCGCCCCCATAAACGGGTATGGGGACGGGTAAACAGGAGCCGGGGAGCGAGCTAAGACGAGCAACAACTCCTCCAGGGTGTGTTGGGCACGAAGTTGGCCCTCGAAAAAAGCCCCAAGCAAAGGTCTTCGGAGACCGGGACTGTGAGTTGGGGGGCACAAGGCCCCGCGAGTGTGGTCACGGTCGCCGGGTTGGAGATGGGAACACTTCCACCAGAGACCTCAGGAGAGGAAAGTGGCACCTCTCTCTGGGTGTCCCCGGACGGTAGGGTTGCGATGGTAACGTCTCGCTGGGGCGGCGCCAGGTTGCTGGGACTGGCACCACCGGAAAGGGACATAGTTTGAGCTCTCGTTCTTGGGGGAGCCATGGCGATTCGTCACAAGTCCCCATGGACGGCGCCAACTGTCGTGGTATTGTGAATACCTCGGCAGGTTTTAGGACGTGCGTAACGCGTGTACAGCAACGCGAGTTGACCGTGTGACGGGTGACCTCCTATTGGGCAATCACAGAGATTGACACGAGGATTTATACAGGTTCAGGTCCCAGTGGGGACCCTAGTCCTGTTGGCACCCCCAAACGTAAGTCCGCTGGGAAGATTCTCTCGCGGGGAGGGTCTCCAAGGGATGCCTATTGCTTTGATTGTATTGAGTGAGAATAAAAATATGAATTAGGTTACAAGAGAGGGATACTAGGGCATATATAGACCCCAGAAGATGCAAATTACTAAACTACCCTATCTTTAGCCGTCGGATCGAAGGGCACCGACGACAATTCACCAGTCGAAGGGCCTGGATATTTGACAAGTGTCCTCGCTAGTTCCCGAGGGAAACCTTCCCCCGGGACCCCGATCAACGGGACTATGGCCACCGGGTGGTGGCACCCTGGATGAGGGAACGTCAGTCCCCGGGGCACCGATCACCAAGGTCGTGGTCACCGGGTGGCGATGCCCAGGACGCGGGGACGCCTCTTCCCGAGGCACCAATCACTAGGACAGTAGTCACCGGGTGGCGGCGCCCAGGACGCGGGGACGCCTGTCCCCGGAGCACCGGTCGTCTTGACCGTGGTCACCGGGTGGCGGCGCCTGGGATGAGGGTGGACCGTAGGTGCCGGGTGGTGGTGCCCGAGACTAGGACACGCCTGTCCCCTGGGCACCAGTCGCCGGGACCGTGGTCACCGAGTGGCAACGCCCGGGGTGACGGGACGCCTATCTCTGGGCCACCGATCAGAGAGACCGTGGTCACCGGGTGGCGGCACCCGAGACGCGGGGACGCCTGTTCTCAGGGCACCAATCATCGGGGCTGTGGTCACCGGGTGGCGGCGCCCGGGAGCGGGGGCGCCCATCCCCGGGGCACCGATCGCCCGGACCGTGGTCACCGGGTGGCGGCTACCGGGACAAGGGCGGACCGTAGGCACAGGGTGGCGACACTCGGGACTAGGACACGCCTATCCCGCGGCACCAGTCGCCGGGACCGTGGTCACCGGGTGGCGGCCCCCAGGACGAGGCGGACCATAGGCACTGGGTGGCGGCGCCCAGGACTAGGACATGCCTGTCCCCAGGGCACCAGTCGCTGGGACCGTGGTCCCCGGTGGCGGTGCCCGGGACGAGGGGACGCCTATCTCCGGGCCACCGATCGGCAGGACCGCGGTCACCAGGTGGCGGTGCCTGGGACGCGGGGACGCCTATCCCCTGGACACCAGTCGCCGGGACCGTGGTAATCAGGTGGCGGCGCCCAGGGCGAGGGGACGCCTATCTCTGGGCCACCAATCACCGGGACCGTGGTCACCTGGTGGCGGCACCCGGGACGAGGGCGGACTGTGGGCACCGGGTGGCGGCACCCAGGACTTTGGCACACCTATCCCCAGGGCACAGGGACAACGGAACGCCTCTCCCCGGGGGCGTCTATCATTGGAATGCGAGTGGGCGGAGATTTCCCCCAACATTATATAAAAATAAAATATAAAAAAATAAGATACTACTAAAACAATAAATAAACTCTACTATCTTACAATAAAATAGTCCAACCCTACAACAAAAATATATATAAACTCGCAACCACAATATTCGATAAATGTGTGTGCAGAGGATCCTTGTGTCAATTTCTAGTCTTATCTAGTAAAATTTCACATGCATATATTTGATTCTGACCAATTATTACTCACCACATAATCAGGAAAAAGTGTGCACCAATTTATTATATGATAAATATGATAGAGATACACCCTAGAGGCAATCATGGAGATGATTGTATCATGTCATATTTATGAATTGTTGTTGCATTCCATGAATAAAGTATCACTTTTATCGATCAACAATTATGTGACTTGTTTGTGGAACCCTTTAAATGATATATGAATTGTCTCAATTTACTTACGGCATTATCAGTGATACTTATTCTAAACATCCCTGATTTTTGGCGTTACATGGAATAATAATGCAAAATAAGTCAGCACGATCATTGATTGATAATCAAGTTTCATGGACCATAGATATGAGACATCAGGTCAATGTCGTAGACATATGTTGGAGAACATGTTGGTCGGATTTACCCATCTTGAGATACTATTGAGATTATTATGTGTCCTCAGTTTGTCTCTAACAATTATTATGGTTTATCTTTAGACCTGAGATCATCATGGTTTCATAGATGGATAGTAGCATACCTTGGTGTCATTAACCGCTGCTCGTAACTGAGTAGTCATAAAGGTGAAATACATATATGTTATGAACCATGTGGTTGAAAGTGAATGGTTGAGATGAAATTTGCCCCTCTATATCTTGAGAGATATCTCTGAGCGCCTTGATGTAATTGGACTAAGAAAATGCATGGTCGTGCCGATTAAATTGAGAGTCAACTAAAAAAAAATGTTAGTCTATTACAAGATCGAGAAAGGACTGAGCTATTTAAGGATGACACATTTCTCACCTTGAGTTCGATCTGGTATCGTGAGTGTTCGATGAATTTAAAAAATTCATCAGAAAAATCCCATATGGCCAAAAGGGCTAAAATAAAAAATACATGTACATTTGGGCTATAAAAAATGATGATAAAAACTAGGACAAAAATTGCACTGATAAAAAATTGGTCAAAACTGACCTGGTCAAACCTGGTCAAAATTGGACTGGTCAAACTGGTCAACAACCTGGTCAAACCGACATGCAGCCCGAGTTCGAATAGGACTTATCTCTAACCTTTTCTTTTATTTAAATAAATAAAAGTCTATCTCCTATTCAAATTCAAAAAGGGGATAATATCTCTTTTTATCCTTTTGTTTATTTAAATAAGAAAATATATCTTCTATTCGAATTCAAATCTCCTAAATATCTCTGGTTGTTGGATGGTTGCAACCAACCTGCAGCCTCTATAAATAGAGAGGGGGTGTTATCCTTTTGAAAACAAGCAGGTCCAAGTCCAAGGCATGCACACGCAGGCGCAAGGCAAGATGGGCGTACAGGTCCAGAAGCACAGGTGCCAGAGGCGAACAGGTAGACGAACAGATTCACAAAGACGAATAGGTTCACAAAGACGAACAGGTTCATAAAGGCGAACAGGATAACAAGACCGGCGCAACAGAAGCCCTACTTTTCTTGCTAGATCTACTCGGGCAAGCCTTGAAAGTTGCCATGGGTGAGCCTTGCTCATATGCATAGCATGCATTATGCATCATACCAAACATGGAGGCCTCGTCTGTGGTGCCCGTGCTAGCCGTTCCAGTGCCGTTGCAGCCCACCTGAACAGGAGAAGATTGGCGATAACTCTTATCCAGAAGCCCGATCGACCCCAAATTTTTATGGAAAACAAAGATGTACAGGTACAATATGTCCTCGAAGTTATGTCCTCGAAGTTTCAAGCCGATCGGAGATTTCTAAGATTGAAATTCGATCAGGAATAGGCTCTGCCCAGCGCCATTTCAGTTTGCCTCAACGGGAGAAGATCGGCGATAACTTCTGATCCAGAAGCCCGATCGACCCCCAATTTTTAGGGTGAATAGAGACGTACAGGTAAAACATGTCCTCGAAGTTTCAAGCCGATCGGTGATCTCTAAGATTGAAAGTCGATCAAGAGATATGCTCTGTCCAGCGCCATTTCAGCTTGCCTGAACGGGAGAAGATCGGCCATAACTTCTGATTCAGAAGCTCGAGCGACCCCAAATTTTTATGAAGAATAGGGGAGTACAGGTACGACATGTCCTCCAAGTTTCAAGCCGATCGGAAATCTCTAAAATAAAAATTCGATCAAGAGATATGCTCTGCCCAATGCCGTTTCAGCTTGCCTAAACGGGAGAAGATCAGCAATAGCTTCTGATCTAGAAGCCCGATCGACCCTAAATTTTAATGGAAAACAGGGGAGTACAGGTGCAAATTTCCTCCATGTTTCAAGCCGATCGGAGATCTCTAAGATCAAAATTCGATCAAGAGATATGCTCTGTCCAGCGCTGTTTCAGCTTGCCTGAACGGGAGAAAATTGGCGATAACTTCCTATCCAGAAGCCCGATCGACCCCAAATGTTTATGGCGAATAGGGGAGTACAGGTGCAACATGTCCTCCAAGTTTCAAGCCGATTAGAGATCTCTAAGATCAAAATTCGATCAAGAGATATGCTCTGTCCAGTGCCATTTCAGCTTGCCTGAACGGGAGAAGATCGGCAATAACATCTGATCCAGAAGCCCGATTGACTCCAAATTTTTATGGAGAACAGGGGAGTATAGGAGAAACATGTCCTCCAAGTTTCAAGCCGATCGAAGATATCTATGGTCAAAATTCGATCAGGAGATAGTTCTGTCCAGAAGACATTTCAGCTTGTCTCACGGGAGAAGATTGATGATAACTTCTTATCCAGAAGTCCGATTGACCCCAAATTTTTTTTATAGATAACAGTAGGCTCATGGTGAAGCAACTCCTCCAATTCTCACCTCGATTTAAAGTCAAGAAGATCTCCAGAAGACCAATGCAATCAAGTTCTGTCTCGCTGAATTTCAGCTTGATATATGAACATTGCATTGAACATAGTTTCCAATCCGACGGTCTGATTGATCTCAAACTTTGATGATCAATCGAAGATCTATCCAGAAACTATTCCTCCAAGTTTCAAGTAGATCAGAGGATCAAAAAGCTTCCATCCAGTTGGTTGAAGAGATGCTAGTGCAGTCCAATAATGTCAGAAGTTGTCAAAACAATCAAAGCCATTGATGAACGTTCCGATGTGCTGCCTATCATGCAATATGTGTTTCTTAAAGCTAAGGAAGTCAAGATGCTATCACAAGTCATTCCATCCACTTTTCCATGTCGTTGGGTACTGATGAGGCGAAGACGACAAGCTTTTTGTCTGTGACTGACGAAGCCAGACACCATTCATGCCGGGTACTGATGAGGCGAAGGCATTTACTTGTTCGCGACCGACGAGGCCGAACAACCCCCTGGCCAGGCACCGACGAGGCGAAGGCCATATTTTGTGATAGTACCATAGATTGACGAGGCTATGGATTTGCATATTTGCATGCATGGGCATATGCATTGCATTCATTTATCAAGGGCAAAAGTTATTTTGAAGCTTGAAGACGACGACCATCAGCACAGTTTAATCAAAGATTTTCTATGGACTCATTCTGCAGATGTAATTAACCAAGAGCTTTTCAAAAGCCCTGAGGAACCTTGAACCATGCAATCTCCTGAAGTCAAGATGTATTTTCCTTGGCGCAATGAGAGCTTGTAAATCCCAAAGGGACTTGTAATTTGTGAATTCTTTTCAGAATTAATAAAGTGTATTGTCTCCTAAGATTGTACATTGTATGTTCTCTTATGTGTATACTTATGTATACTGGCACGCCCGCACCACGAAAAGGAGGGGGCAATTTTCCGGAAGAGAGATCTTCTCAGCGAAACAAAATAGCACGCCCAGTGGGACATGTTTCTCCTCTCATCTTTGCTGTGCTCCGATGGTTGTCTTATTCGCTTCCATGACTCGTTTCCATATGCCCTCTGTCTTCCATCATCATGCATATGGATGCTCGTTTATGGAGCGCCTGCATAGTAAATGTGATGATGCATAAGTTGATCAAGGAACCCCTTTTTGCAGGTGAGTCCTTCCTCAAAAAACTTGCTCACACAGATGAGGAAGTTCTGATGGTTCAGTTTGGGACATTGCCCCTGGTGGCAATCTTCAAGTACAGCTACACAACATACTTCCATCAGACTCAAGAGCCTGTAGAGTTCCAGGCGACGGAGTCAAAGAAAGCACATAAACGTGCCTTTGCTAAAGCCAAGAAGGAGCGCCTTGCCTTGATGATAGAAGCACGCAACCTTCTGAAGAATGCTGTCATCACCAACATTCAAGGTGACGTTCAAGCTGCTCAACGGCTTCGTCAGCAAGCCACCAACAGGCAGCACCATGCCACTTCTCTTCGTGTGGATGCTCCGCTCATCGGTCCTGCACTGCCTACTCCAGGCGTGCAGCGCGCTGAAGTTGAGTTATTCAATGCACTGGAGAATGCCTCCTATATTCTATGGAGGCAGATGTCATTTGCTCACCGTGCCTTCAATCCCAACAGGCTGTGTAACCTTAGAAGGAAGTACCACAAGGTGAGTGCTTTGCAGGAACAACTTGGTGCCCGCATCGCCCGCGTTGCTATTCCTAAAGAGGATTGGTCGCTCGGTGCAAATGATCTCATTGACAGGACTTGTCGCTATCCCTACATAGTGACACCGCCCTATGACTTGTTCCCTAATTGTAACACCCTAGTTTTGGGGGTGAAAAGTTTTGCATAAAAACCCTGCATGCATGTATCTCTGTAGTAGTAGCCAGATCAGCTGAACTCTAATCTCTCCCAAACCCTAAAAATCTCCAAATCTATTCTCTAGATCCAGATCAAGATCTGACCATCCAGATTTAACCTACCAGTTACTTTGAAGATAAAAGTCTTCAGGAGCCAGATTGAATTCTAACCCTAACTCCCAGTATCTAAGTCTCTTTCTGTTTTCGAAAGTAGGAAATCCAGATTTACCCTAAGTACCCCAGTTTCCAGATAATTGAGTTATCTTGATTTAACCCTATCCAGACTCAAGTATCCCCTGGAATATGTTCCTAGGTACATCCTCAACTTACTCCAAAAAGTTGGGAACCACATTGTCTCACCGAAACACTTTTCGCAGTTTAGTCCAAATTTTACTGCGAATAAGTCCTTTTCTGTTTACCTGGAAGCCTGAAAAGGTTAAAATCTGCGAATCAACTCCAACTCCAGAATTTCTTCAGGGAACACCTTCCAAATGCTATTTGATACAGATCTCCCTTTTGATCAGACTTCAAAATCTCTCTCCAATCACCAGAATTCGAGATCGACAAAATCCAGATCTATTGTACCCTAATTTTACCCTATTTTCGAAAATAGGTGAAATCCCTCAAATCTTATCAAACTTTCTCCAAATTTGAGCTAAATGAGTATTAATAGAAATATTATACTCAGCCATGGAATCAAATTCCAAATTGAACCTCTCAAAGACCAGATTTGCAATTTAGTCCAAAGCCAAATCAAAAATCATCGCAAATCAGTCCCTGGTTCGACCACGGGCTACTGTGCACGACCAGGCCGTTCAATCGACCACATCTCCATATTTCGACCGCATCTGTTGAATCGACCACGAGCACAAGAGTTTTGGTCGTTGCCGTTGCCACCGCTGCAGCTTCGTCGCCAGCGATCTCCAACGCTGCCACCTCCGCCATTGCTTCCTTGCCGCGTGTGTGCATTGTGTTCGCCACCGTGGAACAGCTTCACCTCGCCAGCATCGCCTTCGCTCTCCCGCGCGCGCGCCTGACAACGGCAGCGCAGTTGCGCCACGTTGCAAGCATGCCTGAGGGATGCATCAATTCGCCGTTGCATCAACTAGGACTGCATGCCAGACTGTAAAAGCCGGCACGGCCGCTGGAGCGCGTCACCTCGCTGCTGTCCCGCCCGGCCAGTCAATTCGCCGTCGATTCACAGCTCCAAGTCTCCAGGCACTTTCAACCGTTGCTGCTCACTTCGCCTATTTAAGCTTGCTCTGGCCATCTCCTTTACTCACACACGGCAGAACCACTCAAGTTCCTAACCTCGCTCTCTTCTTCGTCTTCTTCGGCGAGCTCGAAGAGAGGCTCACGGTGCCAGGCCAACCTACTGCACCGAACTCCAAATTGAAGCTACCAGTAAGTAACTCTCATCCACTTACCTGTGTAGTAGCAGCCAATTGAACTCTATCGCACCACATCGCCGAGAATTGCTGATTTTCCCCGATAGCTCCGACGAGCAATTAACCCCTAATTAAACCTATTTAGCTCTCGAGCCAGTAATCAAAGATGCTCACTACACCTTGCTTAACACCTCTAAGCAACCAGAATCGAAGAATTTGCTAAAATATGAAAAACCCTAACTTTGCACCTTGCATGTGAACTGGGGCTTGCTATTAAGCTTCTCTGGTGCTTCCCCAGTTAATCTAACTTCACACCTAGCTTTCTTATGCCCCAGAGACCATCCTCAAGCAAGGATTTGAGTTCATTTGTCCTAGAACAGAAATGCCCAATTTTCGTGGCTTCTTCTCTAGCGCCAGTCGCCGGATTTTGTTCCCGTCCATTTCAACCCTAACAACCTTGTCTAGTAGATGTGCCTCGACCCCATGAGTATTTTTGTCTTCTAGCTCGACACCTGGATCGGCCCAGATGAAGAGGTATCGCCATGCCAAAGTTTTGTCCAGAGACTGTTGAGAACAATTCGGCCACCGTGTTCTTCGCCGGTTTTCATCACTTTCCGGCCATCTCCTGCCCTAGATCCTGTTGAGACATTTGTTCCTGTTATAAATGCCTAACTACCAGACAAAGTGATGCATCATTTGGAGCCTTGAATCAAAAGATATGGCTAACCCTAGTTTCTGGCCATGTCAACCCTATGCCAGGCTATGTCAGCCAGTGGCATTAGCCCTGTTCACCCACCTCTGGTCGTGTAAAACAGAAATTACTTTGTCAAATAGCTGCCTCACTACCTTGTGCACTATATGATTGAATCAAAACCTACTTTGGCCACTGGAAACTGTTCAAACCATGTCAATGCCATTCTTGGGCACTGTCAGCCTATGTCAGCCAGTAGCATTGTGCCCTTTCACCCACTTCCAGCCATGAACTTTGGAAATAACTTTGTCCCTTAGACTCCTGACGTTGTGATCTACACTTTTCCCTACTGTCACAACTTGAGTTGAGCCCTCTATCACCCATCGACCTTATGTCGATGCCTTGAACCAAATGCCAACCTAAAGACATTCGCTGTTTTTGGGCGAACCAGTCACCACCTTGATATTACCCTGATATTTTGGAACCTTGTAAATCTTAACAACTAATCTTAACCCTGATTACCATAGTTAAACTCAAATCGCTTCCAAATCTTGTATCACCAGAGTGTTTTGTCCTTGCATCATTGCATGTAGTGGATTAGTAAGAGTAGGATTGATTGTAATGCCTGTTTGCTTGTTTGATTCTGTTCAGAGCAAGAGCCCGAGGTTGAAGACCTTGTCACTGAACCATCATCAACTGCTGATACTTACGACGTGGAAGGCAAGTCATATTTTGATCATATTGAACCTATATTTTATGAATTGCTATGCTATTTCATGAGTAGATATCTCATTAATATTGCATGTGTTGAGATCAATGATATTATGGTAGTGATAGATTGAATACTTGAGGAATGTGAACTTGTTAAGATAGCAAGCCATGAATTAATAAAAGTATATACATATACATTTATATTCATGAAATAGAACCCCTAGCCGTGACCAGTGTTTTGGTATGGAATGGTGGTAGCACTGGAGGTGCTTGGCTGCACTGGATGTGCAGGCACTGAAGGTGCATGGTTTGTGGTATGATTTGGTCACTGGCATGTAAGGACTAGAACCTTGTGTTGTGCGTCTAGTGGCATGAAAAACGTACCAACCACTTACCTGGTATGGGACAGGCGCAATCTAGTAGCTTTCTTGGTATTAGCAGTTCCCTGCATGGCTTGTCGATCCGGTTTCTCGCGTGGAAACTGGTGGGACGCAGTTCGTCCATGAGTGATGTGAGATCAGAAAAATTATGAGAGGATAAGGTGTAAAGAAGGAAGACGCCCTACGCCAGATTAAGTCGTGCGCGACTGTAATCAAAAGAGGCTATGTGTCCTGCGGGAACATAGTACCCAGGCTAGGAAGTAAGGCAGTGGGGAGGACCCACAACGGTACTTGGGACTGGATTGTCCATTTACCGAGCAGGGATACTGTTAATACTAGACTGTAAAACATTGTGTGATCTCGGCCTTGTCACATGCGTATAAGTCGCATGGAGTTGGCCCGACTTGAAAGTCAAGTGAAAAAGTGGATTTAAAAAGAGGTACACCTCTGCAGAGTTAAAAATGTATTCGAATATTTCGTACTCCCGAGTTTTAGGAGTATGCCACGGTGGATTAAATCCACGGGGTGTGACACAAGTATTGTTTTATAAACTAAAATTTGTTAGCTCAAGATTACCCAAGTGGCATGTGTTGTCACGATAAGGGGCGTTACCGTGGACTGTCATGTGTTGACGTGTCGCGGTAATACCATAATATAGAAATCATATGATAAGTAAGAGGCATGTGGTTTATGCCCTAAAGTATATGAAATACTGCTATGAGTATAAGATTGAAAGGCTTGAATAGAAGTAATGTGATATGAGGATATATCGCCTTGGATATGGGATATATGCATATTGACATCAGTATGATTTATTTACTGCCATGAGTATGATCAGAAGTTGAGTAAGAAATGAGAAAGAAATGTATTTTGGAAAAACCCTTCACTCTTTCCCCAATAGTATAGGTTCATGTCATTTATACTATATGTATCTCTACCTTCCCTATGACTTGCTGAGTACGTAAGTACTCACCCTTGCAACAACTCATCAATAGATGGAGCGTTCTACGACCTTGGAGGATATCTTGAAGATGTTGCAGACCCAGGAGATGATGAGCAGTTTCCTCCGGAGCCCTGATGTGGTGCTGTCTTGCTGTCAACCTCTGTTTCTTGTGGATTGCTTTTGGGCCTAGTTTCCGTCGACTAGATGTGTTATTTTTCTGTACCTTTGTGCCTTGTAAGGCACTGTATCCCGTATTGTACTAAGGCCTGATGGCCATACAATTATGACTACTGTAATATTTTGCTGCTTCAATATATTCCTGTGTTGACTCATCCTGGGAAGTCAAGTGGTTTATGGGACCAGCTGCACCGAGCTGGGCTTCTCACAGGTGATGTCACAGTCGTGGCAGTCACAACACTGATGAATGGGCAAATAACAAGATCAAGGACTTGTTGAGGCTTGCCATCATGAAGGAATTCTGGAGGCGCCATTCAACCAAGCGAACAAGAATGCCTGGTCCAACAGCTTCTTTCACCCCCGAGGTTAAAGTAACTGGTTGGGAGTCATGCTTCCACGTTTCTGCGGAAACTGGCCCACCCAATACCGATAACAAGTTCGCATTGTTGCCGAATGAAGTACCCACTCCTGGTGCTGACGAAGTACAACAACAACTCCACCAACTACGAACCCAAATGAAGAGTCTGTAGGAGCGGTTGCGAGGTCATAATTTGTCTAATTCCTCCTCTCAGCTTAGAAGGAGTTCAAGGCATGACGCCTCAAGATGCCGTCCTCAGCACATGTACTAGACTTGGGCCCCTCGTCAAAATCCTTCATCTACATCGACTTATCAGCCTAGACAAGCACCACTTCCACCTCGTTGGAATCAGTGGTCTCGTCGGCCAAAGCAATCACCATGTGTCCAGCAACAATGGCGTGTGCGGACTTTTCCACCTACATCGACTTCATCTTGGCAAGGTAGGGGCTCTTTGCGGGCACCCACTTCACCTAGAAAGCAAGTCGACTTGCCATCTCAAGCAAGACGCACTTGGATGCCTCCTTCTCAGGCTCCTCCTCTTCTTCCAACGCCACCTGGCCTGCCCAAGGCCCCTCATGTCCCTACATTCAATCAACGCAAGCATGATCGGTGTAGGAGGAATCATCAAATGTTGCGCCAAGAGTTGGAGGATCTTGTACTGAAAAATTAAATAGTTCGCATCCGGTCCAATGGCAACATCCGTCCTGATGATGAGAACATCATGTTCCGCATCTCGCCGACACTGGAACAGAGTCAGAGGTATCACTACCTTCTTGACAGTCTAGCTCCAAAGCGGCATCGTGATCAATCAGTTGGAGGTGTTTCAAGCCCAAGCAAGCAAAAGGAGAAGGTATCATCTCCATTAACCCTTGCAGGAACATTATCTCAGGGTGCAGGAGTTCCCAAGCAAAAACGACTCCGATCGGTCATTGTTCCCTCCAAAGCTGTGCAAGTCCAGGCTCCTTTAATCACTGCAAAACAAGAAGTTGAGGCTTCAAATGATGTTATCATGAAGGAAACACCACTAGAAGCTGTGATGACTATTCCCCAGGAGACTACAGAAGCTCTTGCACCAATGACTGAGGTGTCAAGTACTCAAGTCATTGGAGAAGATGCCATGGTTTGTGGGATGGTGACATCTCAACTTGAGGGTGATACTGACTCTGACTAGAGGCCTCCTCTTGTTACTCAAGAGCTTTCGTACCCTTCGGATGAGGAGATTGTCCCAAACCCCAAACCTGTGTCATTCTTACCATGCTTGGGAGATGTTCATTCTCGGTCCAAGTCCACCAAGGGGCAAGAAGATCAATATGCATCAACAAAAGAAGCAATGGCAAAAGTTCCTTGTCTTTCTGTCACTTCCAGAAAATATACTGATAAGGGGCAATCTTCTCACCCTTATGTTGACATCGCGTCTCATCTTCCGGAGGATCCTGCTCAATTACAGGAAGTTGCAACCCGACAAGGCATGGAGACTCGCTTGAGGACGAGGGCACGTCAGAGAGCTTTAAGTTCTATGACTGAACCATCGCAAGACGATACTGAATCTGATGCTGAAAGAGGGTCTTCTGACTCGGAGTCAACCTCTTTTCAACAACTCCCTTACTCACCGCACTATTCCGACCTTGCTCCTTCCATCGCTTCTGATGAGGAACAATATCTTGGAATTGGTGTCGGTGATGACAACACTGCTCTAGTTAACATGGCTACAGGTCAAGGCGATGCAGGTGATGAAACCAATGCTAATGAGGTGCAAGGGGCAGATGCTAATCCTCCTACACTTGATCCTTCCTACGGCGTGCTTTTGAAGAACGAGATCGCGAGTATAAGAAGATGTTTGGTGAATTGGGAGTGAAGTTTGATCAGTTGGTTGAAGCTCTGAGTAATCCTGGTCATAGAGCAATACCATCAGATCCGCCCCAACCATTTATTAACCCTCAAATAGCAGAGTTGGAGGCTGCTGCACAATCCCGCCCTGCAGATAGTGGTGAGCAACACGCCGCAGCAATGGGTGCTCCACCTCTCTTTTCTATTCCCACCATGCCTGCAAATGCTGCACCAACACCTGCTACATTGAAGGATTGCCACAACTACGTTGAAGACTTAATCAACCGAAGATTGAAGCAGATTACAACTGAGAAAGCTCCTCAAACTCCTAAAACTGAGCTCGAGAAGCCTTATGAAGCATGGCATGATTTAGTGCCCTTCTCGTCTGGATGGCATCCACCTAAGTTCCGTCAATTTGATTGAACCGGTGATGCGAGGGAGCACTTAGCCTACTTTGAAGCAGCTTGTGGAGACACTGCCAACAAGCCCTCACTTCTTCTGAGGCAGTTCTCAGGGTCCTTGACCGGCTCTGCTTTCCATTGGTTTAGTCGTCTTCCGATAGGGTCTGTCCGCGATTGGATAGGCATGAAGAAACTTTTCAAGACACACTTCGTGACTATGCAAAAGGACATCTCAGCTTTGGAGTTGCCCAAGTCAAGCAGAAGCGCAACGAGAAGATTGATGATTACTTGATCCATTTCCGTGACAACTATGTGCATCTCGCCAGGGAAATGCATCAAGAAGAGGCCATTCGCATGTGCGTCCATGGGATGCAATAGCATTGGTCCATAGAAGTTTCAAGGCGTGAGCCCAAGACCTTAGCACTTTGGGCATAGCGGTAGCAGCAACCAAATTGGAGTTTGAGAAGTCTCCTCAAATCATGGAGCTGTACAAGAATGCTGATCATGCTGATAATGCAAGAAGATTCAACTCAGCAACCAAGTCTCCCAACACCAGAGTCAAGGCCAAAGCACCGGCTGAATCCCACAATGCGGTGCATGCGCCTGCTGCACATTACAATGTTCTAATGTTGGGATCAAGATGTGAACCCACACCAAGACCACAACGCTCGGCTGTTCAATGTCCAACTATCCAAGAGATGTTGAAGAAGCAGTATATCTTCCGCCGAGAGTTAGTAAAGACGTTCTTTGATCAACTGATGGCGCAACAAGTTTTGAATCTTTCCGAGCCAAGAAGACTTGATCAAGTTGGGATGACAGACAATCCTTTGTATTGCCCGTACCATAGGTACGTTGGACATACAATTGAAGATTGTTTTGACTTCAAGGAGTGGCTCCAAAGGGCGATTGATGAGAAACGGCTTGCTTTAGAACCCCAAGCTATCAATCCCGATTATCGTACAGCAAACTTTACAACAGTTTGTGAAGGTCCTTCATCCATGCAAGCAAATAATGAAGACGAAGACTTGTGGTTGCCATTTGAGCAGGTGGAGCACCAACTAGCCAATCATTGGCCAGTTTCAACTACTTCCAAGCAGGGAGGAAGACCGTGGGAGACGATGGAACGAAGGCGTCCACAACGTAAACTTCAGGAACACACTCAAGGTCATGCTCCCACCTCGATGATCAAGTCACAAGCAAAACGGAATCAACCTGATCCAAGCCGTCGACGCATGCCACCAAGATTTGTCCCTTTGTCAGAAGGAGACAAATCTTTTCCTCGACCGAGCCATGCTCTTCCTACTTTGGCACAGTTCTTGCCTAAAGACTGGGGGCAACCCTCTGCACCAGTAGAGGCAGCTGATGCTGAAATACCTTCACCTTCTTTAAACATTGCCTCGTGCAATGTGATTCTTGCAGGTTACAACTCCAATACATTTGACTCAGAGGAGATATTTACGGCGCAAGAACGTGAAGTACTTTGTACTGATGTTTTACCTACAGAAGTTCAAGTGGAAGAAGTCAACATGAACCTACAAGGAGGCAAGGCCTGTCCTGAACCTCTCAAATCTCGGCTGTACAGAGAAGAAAAAGAGAAGGCCTTACTTAACAAGGCTGCCAATGTACCAAGTGGTGCTCCAGATGCCCGTGCTGTCGAAGAAGAGAAGCAAGCGCAATAGGCAATTGATTATAATATCATTGCACATCTGAAGCACATTCCTGCACTCTTGAGTGTGTATGATGCTTTAATATTGGTGCCCGATCTTCGGTAGGCCCTTATTAAAGCACTACAAGCTCCTAAGTTGTATGAAGTGGCAATGGCGAAGCATCTACTTCTGTGCAACGCCGCCAGCATAAATGAGATCACCTTCTCTGATGAAGACAAGGTCATAGAGAATAGCGATCACAACCGCCCTCTCTACATAGAAGGGAACATCGGGAGTGCCTACCTTCGACGAGTCTTGGTTGATCCCGGGTCCTCAGTAAATATTCTTCCAATTCGAAGTTTAACTCGTGCAGGTTTCTCATTTGAAGACTTGGAGCCCACAGATGTAATGATATGTGGCTTCGACAATCAAGGAAGGGCGGCCATGGGGGCAATTACTTTGAAGCTCCAAATGTCCACTTTTAGTTTCAAAGTGTGGTTCTTTGTCATCGAAGTAAACACCTCCTAGTCCGCGCTGTTAGGGAGACCCTGGATACACAAGTATCTGGTAGTTCCGTCAACTCTTCATCAATGCCTCAAGTTCATAGACGGCAATGGAGTTCAGCAGAGGATAGTTGCCAACAACAATCCATATACCTTCCAAGAGTCGCATCTCGTAGATGCGAAATATTATTTTCCAAGTGAAGTTCCTGAGAAGCAACAAGGAAGATCGACACCAGCTATAGATGCTCTAATCGCACCAAGTTCACAGGCGAATTTCCTCATTGCACCATCCCTACCTACCAAGAAGAGGGAGTTTACAAAGCGTGCCTATAGGAGCAGGGATTCCAGTTGCAAAAAATCATTCGCAGCTGTCCCTTACTTATATGGCCCTTCAGCCCCTACATCAACCCCGCAGGAGCAAAACTCTTTTGCTCCATTATTGTTGAAAGCGGGAGCTGCTTCTTCTTCTGCACCTACGTTGTTAAGGTCAAAAATGGAAGCATCTCCAATGCTCCTTACCTCAGGCTTAAAGGAAGCCAACTTGGCTCCTACTTCTTCACCCTCCATTTCTTCAACTAACAAAAATATTGCAGGTGCTCAAGCAAATTGCAAGACAATTGCGGCCCAGGATGAGTCCTCATCTCCTTTCATCTTTGATGCATGTGGAAAACCGGGAGCACAAACGGTTTTCATGCAAAAGCGAGGACTTGTCAAAAGAAGAATAAAGCAATTCAAAAAGGCAGCGACAAGTGCTACTTTCAAGCAGCCTCCATCATGCCATACATCTGTGACAACACCGTTGGAAGTTTGGCATGTTCTGGACCCACATGATTGTACTTCACCCACTATCTTCTACAAAGTTCCAAAGAAGCAGGAATACGATCCTATTATTGAACAGCCCAGTCTTTCGACTAACATCGAAGTAGCTTTAATCGCCATGAAGGCTGAGCCCTGAATAGCCAATCTTCTCAAAAGGGCTGGAGTCAAGCTGGAAAGAAATCAAAGGTTGCCACCTCCACCGGCAATTTGTGAAGAATGGTGGGAGCAATTAGAAAAGCTCATCCGGAAGGGGCACAAGTCTCGTGACCTCCGCCCGAAGGATGGCTTGGGATATGCCAGCCCTGACGATGAAGATGATGAAGCTGATGATGCACAAAGAGTCACATGTCATACCATAGTGACTGGCGTTAGCCCACAAAGGTATAATGAATTTGAATTTTCAGGTTCCAATGAAGACGATTGGACTCTTCATCAACCTCGGTCCTTTGGAGTTGCTGCAAGTCAAAGTCATTGGGATGGAGGTGAGCAACATCTCTTAGCCAGGATGCATGAAGCAATGCCTTCTGAACATGGAGAAGTGCTAGATGCTGCACCTACACCTCAACAACTTGAAGATGGAGGACAACTCACTGTTGATGAGCTCGTAAAGATCAACTTGGGAAGTGAGGAGGATCCGCGCCCCACCTTTATTAGCACAACCCTCACGCTTGAAGAGTGTGAAAGTTACCGAAACTTCTTAATTGAGTACAAGGATTGCTTCGCTTGGTCTTATAAAGAAATGCCGGGGCTTGACCCTTGTGTCGCCACTCATAAGTTGGCGATTGATCCACAATTTCACCCTGTGAAGCAACATCCACGACGTTTCCGCCCAGAGTTACAAGAGCAAATTGTTGCTGAGGTGGATAAGCTAATCATAGCTGGCTTCATCAAGGAAGTGCAATACCCGCGTTGGCTGGCCAACATTGTCCCGGTATGAAAGAAGAATGGGCAGGTACGTGTTTGTGTTGATTTCAGGGATTTGAACCGAGCTTGTCCAAAGGATGATTTCCCCTTGCCTATCACGGAGATCATCATTGATGCCACTACGGGCTATGGTGCTCTCTCCTTCATGGACGGATCATCAGGCTACAACCAGATCAAGATGGACGAACATGATGCCATTGACACTGCCTTTCGTACGCCTAAAGTGAATTTCTATTATACAGTCATGCCCTTTGGATTGAAGAATGCTGGTGCTACTTATTAGCGAGCCATGACATTCATCTTTGATGAATTAATTCATCATTCGATAGAATGTTATGTGGATGATTTAGTGGTGAAAACTCAGAAGCGTGAACATCATCAAGAGGATCTCTGCATTGTCTTTGAAAGGCTGCGTAAGCATCAACTGAAGATGAATCCTCTCAAGTGTGCATTTGCTGCTCAATCTGGCGTCTTTCTAGGATTTATTGTGCGTCATCGCGGCATTGAGATTGACCCAAAGAAGATCAAGGCGATTATGCAGATGCCCCCGCCAAGGAACCTGAAGGAGTTGAAGTCACTTCAAGGCCAACTTGCCTATATACGGCGTTTTATTTCTAATCTTTCAGGTCGTATCCAACCCTTCACCAGGTTGATGAAGAAAGGAGTGGAATTCGAGTGGGATGAGATGTGTGAAGATGCTTTCAACAGCATTAAAGAATACTTGCTCAACCCGCCCATTCTATCAGCACCAATCAAAGGACGGCCTCTCATCCTTTATGTAGCAGCGCAGTCTAACTCATTAGGCGCACTTCTTGCCCAGCATGATGATGAAGGAAAAGAGGTGGTGTGCTATTATTTAAGCCGCACCATGGCAGGTGCTGAACACAATTATTCACCCATTGAAAAGTTGTGTTTGGCCCTTATTTTTGCTTTGAAGAAGCTAGACATTATATGTTATCACATCAGATCCAGCTCATCGCAAGAGCGGATCCAGTGAAATACATATTGAGTCAGCCGGTTCTCATGGGCCGACTCGATAAATGGGCTTTACTTATGATGGAGTATGATATCACTTATATCCCGCAGAAGGCAGTTAAGGGTCAAGCCTTAGCTGATTTTCTCGTAGCACATCCTATGCAGGATGATTCTCCGTTGGTCATTAACTTGCCTGACGAAGAAGTCTTCACCTCCAACACGAAGGAATGAGAGTTGTACTTTGATGGTTGATCCATTTGAGACCTAGCCTTGGTTTTCGCACTAGGCTCACCCAGATTCTAATATGCGGAATAACGGGATCTTATACCGAAACCCAAAGTAATCGCACAACTCTTTATTTCAAAGAGGGCTTACACGTCGAACGTTAGGCACACTTGCTTACATCGAAGGAACTATAAGTGTCTAAAACTCAAATAAGTTCTATGACTCTTTTGATTGTATTCCATGATCTAAACTAGACCTATTACAAGGTATTTATAGTCCAATCGTATGAGTACGTATCAGACTCAATAACCTAAACGTATTAGACTCATCTAACTAATTCTAAACAGATACGCTTAGTTATACACATTCGGATCGGATTACAATTCTGAACAGGGAACGAATTCCTTTTCCTGGTCGCGGACCAATCCATGGTCGCGGACCTATCCATGTTCGCGAATCCTTTCCGAACACGGTTAAGGTCGCGAAGCCGTATGCGAACAGGACTTGGTCGCGAAGCCGCATGCGATCAGGACTTGGTCGCGAAGCCGCATGCGATCAGGACTTGGAGATCCTCCAGGATCATGACTCCCTTGTTGAGAAGGAGCAAACCCCTGTTGCGACCTCTCGATCAAACTGGAGATGTGGAAATTGGGCTTGTCCATCTTCTTTGGTGTACCACTTTGCCGCAAGTGCTCGTTGATTTTTCCGACCGATTCGGAAAGTCTCCTTGGTGCCACTGCGGGTAGTAGTCACCTTCTTTTCCAGAATCACATCTTCACGTAGAGGTTTGTCTCGTTGATAGACCAAGTCTTCAACAGATGGTACTATAGTATCTGGCTCATCATCCAGCATTGAAGGCTCAAAGAGTTTGAGGTGCTCAACATTAACAACCGAGTAGATATCCATGTATGGAGGTAACTCGAGCTGACAAGCATTATTACCCAATTTCCGCAAAATCCGAAAAGGACCATAACGAATGGGTTTGAGTTTCTTACCTTCACCTTTAAGTCTCTCCTTACTCAGATGTAACCATACCATATCACCTTCTTGAAATTGCGCATCAACTCGATGCCGATCATGTCGCGCCTTGTACTTGAGTTGAGCTTTCAACAAGTTCTGTTCAACCTCACGATGGAGTCGTTGAATACCTTTCAGGAACTTTTGTGCTCAATCCTGATCAGATACTTCCTTGCTGTTCTATGCTGAGGTAGGGATCACAAACTCCATGTCGAATGGACTCTAGGGTAGAAATCCTAGACAGACCTCAAACGGGGACTTTCCAGTCGAACCATGCACTGCTTGATTAAAAGCAAACTGCAGGTATGGTATGCTTTCATCCCAGGTCTTCAGGTGCTTCGAGTTATATCCTCTCAAAAGATGAACAATTGTACGATTAACCACCTCGGTTTGACCATCAGTTTGTGGATGAAAACCAGTACTCCTCTTTAGCTTGGTGTCCATCAGCGTCCAAAGCGATCACCAAAAGTGACTAAGAAACCGGGTATCGCGATCAGACACAATAGAAATCGGCAGCCCGAACTGTGTCCAAACGTGTTGAAAGAATACCCGAGCGGCTTCTTCTCCCGTGATAGTCTTTCGACAAGGTATAAGAACAATCATTTTGGAAAACCGATCAACGATCACGAATAGATAGTCGTTGCCACGTCGGGTCTTAGGCAATCCTCCTAAGAAATCCATGGATATGCTCTCCCATGGTCGCGATGGAACTGGCAAAGAAGTGTACAAACCTAATTTTCGGTTTGCCGGTTTCGAGATGCTGCAGAGACCACAGCCTCGAACAAACCTAGCCACATCTTGCTGCATACGCGGCCAGAACACATGTCGGTGAAGATTTTGCAACGTCTTTGTAACCCCAAAGTGACCAGCTACCTTCGATGTGTGCGCTTCTCGCTTCCATTGAGTTCGAGGTGCTCCACGAGGTATGCAAAGTAAATTGCCCTTGTACAAGAGTCCTTCTAGACGAACGAACTCTGTAGGGTTCCCTGTTTCGACCTCAGTCAGTGCTGTTTGAAAAACAGGGTCTTCACTGTACATAGTGACATAGTCATCATGACATAAGGGCTCGATCTGCATGAACGCTGATAAACAGAGGGTCGTAACTGGTGGTCGCGACAACATGTCCGCCAATTTGTTGTGTACGCCCTTCTTGTACTTAATCACCAGATTAAACTGCTGCAGATACGACATCCACTTCATGTACCGAGCTTGCTATAGCTTGGATTGAGTTTGCAAATATTGCAATGGTTGATGGTCGATGTGGACAACCGTCTCTTTTCCCAAGAGATAACATCGCCAATGTTTCACGGCCTGATGCAGTGCGCATAACTCCTTATCATAAGTCAGGTAGTTCTTCTGAGCTCCCTGGAATAACTCAGAGTGATATGCCACTGGTCGACCTTCTTGCATGAGCACTGCACCCATTGCATAACCTGAGGCATCGGTTTCTAGCTCGAACGGTTTCTGGAGATTCGGCAAAGCTAACACAGGAGCCTCGCTAATCTTCCTTTTCAGCAAGAGAAACGTGTCCTCATGTTTTCCTGTCCACTAGAACTTCTGATCGATCCTGGTTAATGCATGCAATGGAGAAGCCACAATCGAGAAGTGTCGGATGAACTTCTGAAGATATTGGCATGCTCCCACAAAACTACGCACATCCGTAACTGTTCGCGGTCGCGGCCATTCGTGAATCACTTTTACCTTGTCTGGGTCGATTTGCAACGTACCGTTGCCGACCAGGAATCCAAGATAAAGTAGAGTTTGCTGGCTGAAGTCACACTTCTTACGGTTGAGGCGAAGTCGATGTTGCCGAAGCTGATCAAACACCTTTTCGACATGAATGAGGTGCTCATCCCACGAACGACTATAAACCAATATGTCGTCGAGGTACACGATCACAAAGTCATCTATGAACTGTCTCAATACGTCATTCATAAGACGCATGAAAGCTGCCGGGGCATTGCAGAGACCAAACGGCATGACCAGCCATTCGAACAGACCTTGTCGTGTTTTGAACGCAGTCTTCCACGTATCCTCCTCTCGGATGCTGACTTGATGATATCCTGACTTAAGATCCAACTTGGAGAAGACAACAGCATGCTTCAATTGGTCTAGCAAGTCATCAATATGAGGAAGGGGGTACCGGTTCTTGATGGTGATCTTATTCAGTGCTCAATAGTCGATACACATACGCCAAGTCCCATCTTTCTTTGGTACTAACACCACAGGAGATCCACAAGGTGAACTACTTGGTTGAATGACACCATCATTTAGCAACTCACCAAGTTGTCTCTTGATCTCTTCATTCTCCAATACTGAGTTGCGATACATACTCAGATTGGGCAGTGTCGCATCGGACACAAGCTGAATTCCGTGCTCGACTGGTCGTTTCGGCGGACGACCCTGGGTAGTCTCGAACAGATCACTGTATTTCTCCAACAGTCCTGACAAACGACCAGAATTCTTTCGGCATGCCAACGACAATGCTAGTCGAGTACCCCCACTTTGACCAATGGATCGAATCATGACAAGCACATACTTGTGACATGCATTAACAATCTGTTTGGCTTGATTTGCAGTAATCAAGTTCGAAGTGTTGACGTGGACGTCTCTACTGATCACGAACTTAACTCCGTCTTTGGTGAGGTCGTACTCTTGCGCTCGCTGATGGAAATGAGCGTCTCGATCATACAGATACGGACTCCCAAATATCACCTGACAGATATCGATAGGGACAACATCGCATTGCACCTCATCGATATATTGTGCAGAGATCGCAAATTTCAACATACACTGACTCATAATCTGTTGATTCACGTCGGATGTAAACCAACCCAGCGGATATGGTTACGGGTGTGTGGTTGTCTTCAAACCAAGTCGTCGAACCAGTCCAGCGGAGACCAGATTCTTCTGACTTCTTGGATCGAATATCGCTGCGACCACTTCGTGCTTCACCTGGACGTTGATGGTGAACAAGTCCTCTGTTGGGTGATGGTCGTTTGGTGGATCCGAACCCTTCTCCTTCGGCATTGCCATCAGAGACAAGGTCATATCCGCCTCATTAACCGAGTTCACTCGGACAACTTCTTCGTCGGGTGAAGTCGTAGTAGCCGTGGCTGTTCTTTTCCCTGGTCTGTTTTTCTTTGGTCAAAGTTCAGGATGAAACTTGTAGCATTTGTCCTTGGTATGTCCCGCGACTTGACAATGTTCGCAAAAGGCACCTGTGCCCGATTTGGAAGCGTTCTTCTTCGGACTCGGCTTTTTCTTTGTCGAGGTCGCACTTTCCTTCGTGCTTTTGTCGCTGCGGGATTTGTTCTTCTTCTCGATCGCCATAGCAGTTGTGCTTGCGGTCGCGATGTCTTGGATGCCGAACAGACTTAGCTCAGTACTGATCGATTTCTGAAGTCCAGATGTGTACTTCCGAAATACCTTAGGGTCGGATAGTGAGATGCCAATGACCATTGCTTGTCGCCGAAACTCTGTTGTATAGTCTTGGACGGTCTGGTCGCGCCATTGGTACAATCTGTGCCAACACTCCCATCTCTCCTCAAGGTAACCCATCGGATAGAATTCTTGTCGCAGAAGTCATTTGAATTGACCCCACACAAGGTCGTCAGCTTCACCACTGGTGACAAGGGCCTTCCACCATGTCTTGGCGTGGTCCTTCATCTTCAAAGGTGCAAACTTCACCTTTTGAGCGCTACTGAACCCTTTCAGGTCAAAGTAGGTCTCAAGTTGATCGATCCAAAAATCCAGCTTCTCGGCATCGATAACCCCATCATATATGGGTATATCAATCTTAGCGTCGACCTTAAAAGATCCGACAGCTAAGGAGGTGTGGGCGAGGTCGTCGGTCTTGTGGTCGCCTTCGTCTTCATCTTCGTCTGCCCTGCGCAAGTCTTCACCAGTCTTCGCACCCATCCCCTTCCCTACTTCAGGAGGTACAATCATGGCCTACTGCTTAATCCAAGCAAGCACGGTTTCCATGTCGGTGGAGAGCTTAGCCACTTGTTCAGCTAGGTTAGTTTGAATGGAGGTATCGTTAGACATTGTCGGAGACGCGGCTGTAGGAACCGTCAATTGATCGCCTGGAGTTTCGCCGGAGGTTTTGTAACCCTGGCGAGTCTTCACCATCCACAGGATAGGAAAGTTTCTCTGATACCAACTTGATCCGTTTGAGACCTAGCCTTGGTTTTCGCACTAGGCTCGCCCAGATTCTAATATGCGGAATAACGGGATCTTATACCGAAACCCAAAGTAATCGCACAACTCTTTATTTCAAAGAGGGCTTACACGTCGAATGTTAGGCACACTTGCCTACGTCGAAGGAACTATAAGTGTCTAAAACTCAAATAAGTTCTATGACTCTTTTGATTGTATTCCATGATCTAAACTAGACCTATTACAAGGTATTTATAGTCTAATCGTATGAGTACGTATCAGACTCAATAACCTAAACGTATTAGACTCATCTAAATAATTCTAAACAGATAAGCTTAGTTATACACATTCGGATCGGATTACAATTCCGAACAGGGAACGAATTCCTTTTCCTGGTCAAGGACCAATCCATGGTCGCAGACCTATCCATGTTCGCGAATCCTTTCCGAACACGGTTAAGGTCGCGAAGCCATATGCGAACAGGACTTGGTCGCGAAGCCGCATGCGATCAGGACTTGGTCGCGAAGCCGCATGCGATCAGGACTTGGAGATCCTCCCGGATCAATGGTGCCTCCCGAACTGAACTAGACCCTGATGGTATGCCAAGAAGGCGAGCCGGAGTAGGTCTCGCGTTCAAGACACCAGAAGGCGGGATGATATATCACTCTTTTTCTCTCCTGAAGGAAGAATGTTCAAATAATGAAGCTGAGTATGAAGAACTCATTTTTGGCTTATTATTGGCACTTTCTATGGATATTTGTTGCCTCCATACATTCGGTGATTCCCAGCTTATTGTGCGCCAAGTCAATGGCATTTATGAAGTAAGGAAGCCTGAACTAATGCCATACCATGAAGCGGCCCAAAGGCTTATAAAGAAATTTGAGCATATTGAGATTTCTCATGTGCCTCGAAGTCAAAATGCATCAGCAGATGCTTTGGCAAAACTTGTTGCAGCACTTGCTCTTCCAGATGGGAAATCCACGCAAGTTATCATTGAAGAAAGGTGGTTGCTTCCTACAGTTTTGGAGCTCATCTCAAAAGAGGTTGAAGTTGATATTGTTGTCACTTCTGATGTTGAAGAGGAAGACTGGCCCAAACCCTTCTTTGATTATTTCAATCATGGTATTCTACCAGATGAACCTGTGAAGAGACGCCAGCTGCAACGTCGACTCCCAACGTACACCTACAAAGTGGGGGTTCTATACCGGCGGTCTTTTAATCCAATGCTCCTTCGATGTCTTTCTCGAAGAGAAGCTGATAAAGTTCTACAGGAAGTTCACCACGGAGTCTGTAGCGGCCATCAAAGTGGACCAAAAATGTATCACAGCATTAAGGTTGCTGGTTACTATTAGCCCAATATTATGGCTGATTGTCTTAAGGTGGCTAAGTCTTGCCATGATTGTCAAACACATGGTGATATCAAGCATCGACCACCGGTTCCACTTCATCCCACTGTCCCTTCATGGCCGTTTGACGCCTGGGGCATTAATGTCATTGGTCCTATTGAGCCTCCTTCATCCAGGGGACACCATTTCATTTTAGCAGCGACTGATTATTTCTCCAGATGGGCTGAAGCAATCCCACTAGGAGAAGTGAAGTCTGGCAACGTCATCAATTTTTTGGAGTGCAACATCCTTTACCGCTTCGGAATACCTCATCGCATCATCTCCGACAACATAAAAGCTTTCAAGTCGCAAAAGATCTTTAATTTTGCAGCAAAGTACAAGATCCAGTGGAATTATTCTACAGGATATTATCCTCAAGCCAATGGATTGATTGACGCCTTCAACAAAACATTGGGCAAGATCTTGAAGAAGACAGTCGGAAGATACCGAAGAGACTGGCATGATCGTCTTTTCGAAGCATTATGGGCTTATCGCATAACGGTGCGCACTCCAACACAGGCAACACCCTATTTCTTAGTGTTTGGAAGTGAAGCTGTGTTGCCATTAGAGGTTGAGATTCCCTCATTAAGAATCGCTCTTCAAGAAGAACTCACCCATGACGAACAAATTCGGCTTCGTTTTCAAGAGCTGGATACCTTGGAAGAAAATCGTCTTCATGCACTTCAAGACGTCAAGTTGTACTATCAAAACATGGTACGGGCATATGACAAGCTTGTCAAGCCGCGTGTCTTCAGGAAAGGCGAACTTGTGCTTGTTCTTCGATGCCCCATTGTGGTCACAAGCAAATTCAAAGGCAAGTTCGAGCCTAAATGGGAAGGACCGTACATCATCGAGCAAGCATATGATGGTGGTGCGTACCAACTCATTGATCAACAGGGGAACCGCCCAATGCCTCCCATCAATGGCAGGTTCCTGAAGAAGTACTTTGCATGATTGTGTCTTTGGCATGATCTCCTCACCCCTCTTCTCTTTCTTTCACCCCTTTTTCTTTTGATTAAGTTCTTTTTGTGTTAATTTTTTCTCCTTCAAAAAAAAACTTTTAAAAAAAAGTTTTCTTTTACGGGTGGCAATACCCAACAATGAAAGGCTTTCTTAGCTTCGTCAAGTCAATTACCCCTGGTTTTGCGGCTGAAGGATTCATGTACTGAGCAAAGAATGAATCAGCTTGACTTTATTGGCAATAGAATGACCTCCACACAAAGCACATGCAATTGTGAAGTATGTGTAACCAAGGGCAGTGGGATGCTAATTCATGTCCTATCTGAAGCAACCAGTTCACCATGTACTTTGCTATCCAATGCCTCTCTTCAGATCCATGGAGACATCAAGCCCCTGGAGAAACTATAAGATGAAGAGCAGGAAAGAGCTACTTGACTTGGCACAAGTCGTAGTTCAATGTGCAGCCACTTTCCACTCCTGTGAGGCGTTAACAAGGGTCCTTTTAAAAAAAAATCAAGCCTGCGAAGATTATTTAGTCACTGCAAGATGTGGATTGGCTAATTTTGAAGTCTTAAAGAAAAGAAGCACCAATCAAAGTCTCAAAGTAAAGAAGCAACCCTCAATGGGCAATCCTTAAAGAAGCTTCCAAGAAAATCTCAAGGAGTACCTTCAAGAAATCCTCCAATGAAGCAATGAAGAAAGCCATCCACCATCCTCGGCAAAAGTAAGGCAAAATTCCAACAATTCTTTCACCCTACAAACCTTTCAGCTATTCAAGTCAAACCAGCCATACCTATGACTCCCAATTCGATGAAGTCAGTGCAAGGTGTGTGAAGTCTTGGTGATCTCTAGCAGACGAGAAAGACTTGAAGAAGTTCCTACTACCTTTGGTGACTTTTACTGAAGATTATGCTACATACACATCATCACGAGTGAATGAAGTTGAAAATGAAGCTCATCATGGACATTTGATGTCTTCAGAACAATGAATCCTTCAGAGGCTCTATCTCGGGATGATATCCATGGCTTGATGTTTAAAGAAAAGCCGATATTTCAAAATAAAATCTATTTTGGGAAGGTTTTGCCCCAATATTTTAAAGAAATATGTCTCTTTTCCTTTCTTTAATCGTGTTAAAACAAAAAATTTTGTGACGGTTTTCCCTAAAGTTTTAAAGAAAGATGTATTTTCCTTTCTTTGTTTTTTTTTATTCTGGGAGGATTTTACCCCATGTTTTAAAAAGAAAAGATGGTTTTTCCCTGTCTTTATTTTCTTTATTGAGGAAAGGTTTTACCTTAAATTTCCAAAGAAAAATGATTTTTCCTTTCTTTGTAGATTCTTTTTGGGAAGGTTTTGCCCCGATGTTCCAAAGAAATATGTTTTCTCCTTTCTTTGTTGATTCATATTTTGGATGGTTCTTTCCAACATTTTCAAAGAAAGATGTTTCTTTCCTTTCTTTGATGTTCTTTTAATGGGAAGGTGTTACCCCAATATTCTAAAGAAAGATGTTTTCTCCTTTCTTTGTTGATTCATATTTTGGATGGTTCTTCCTAACATTTCCAAAGAAAGATGTTTCTTTCCTTTCTTTGATGTTCTTTTAATGGGAAGGTGTTACCCCAATATTCCAAAGAAAGATGTTTCTTTCCTTTCTTTGATGTTCTTTTAATGGGTAGGTGTTACCCCAATATTCTAAAGAAAGATGTTTCTTTCTTTCTTTGATGCTCTTTTAATGGGAAGGTGTTACCCCAATATTCTAAAGAAAGATGTGTTATTCTTTTCTTTAACCCTTTCTATGGGAAGATTTTACCCCAAATCTTCAAAGAAAGAGGTTGTTTTCCTTTCTTTGATATGCAGGTTAACATTGTCAAAGTTAGGTCTGAAGATGGTTATGTGATGCCTTGACCAAACAAGTTGCAACGTGACTATTGATGGGAGCAGTGAAACATGCCAGTGCGGTTCATGTGAATCTATGAAACCCTTCAACTCCACTGGTTGGTTTCGTGGTGGCAAGACGAATGCAGTTAAAGAAAAGAAGCGTGTCAGTGCGGTTCACGTAGATCTGTGAAACCCTTCAACTCTACTGGTTGGCTCCGTGGTTGCAAGACGGACGCAATAAAGTTAGGTTGTGGCATGATCCTTCGCCATGACTTAGGAAGACTAATGGCAGTGGATAACTTTGATGAAGTTGTCAATTTCTCTTGCTGGTTGGCTCTGTGTTAGCTAGAAGGATGCAGCAGAATTGCAAGGCTTTAATTGTCGCATAGCTTCCACCTCTCGCTATCATCGAGAAAGTTCTTCTACAATTCTTATGTCACATCGAGCAGCATCAGCGACCACGGTTTCTTCGATCGCCTAATCTTTGACCAAAGCATCTGTAAGTTAATTACATGCAGATTTCATTGCTTGACGCTAGTTTCAAGTATCGCAACTCAGAAATAACAGTCGGTTTCGCCAAGTTAAGTCTGAGCTGCTTCGCGCACAAACTCAACTCGGCAAGGAGCATTTGTTCGATGAATTTTTGTAATAAAAAATTCATTAGAAAAATCCCATATGGCTAAAAGGGCTAAAATAAAAAATACATGTACATTTGGGCTATAAAAAATGATGATAAAAACCAGGACAAAAATTACACAGGTCAAAAATTAGTCAAAACTGACCTGGTCAAACCTGGTCAACAGCCTGGTCAAACCTGATCAAAATTGGACTAGTCAAACCTGGTCAACAACCTGGTCAAACTGGTCAAACATGGTCAAATTGGTCAACAACCTGGTCAAACCGACATACAGCCCGAGTTCGAATAGGACTTATCTCTAACCTTTTCTTTTATTTAAATAAATAAAAGTCCATCTCCTATTCAAATTCAAAAAGGGGATAATATCTCTTTTTATCCTTTTATTTATTTAAATAAGAAAATATATGTCCTATTCGAATTCAAATCCCCTAAATATCTCTGGTTGTTGGATGGTTGCAACCAACCTGGAGTCTCTATAAATAGAGAGGGGTGCTATCCTTTTGAAAACAAGCAGGTCCAAGTCCAAGGCAGGCACACGCAGGCACAAGGCAAGATAGGCGTACAGGTCCAGAAACACAGGTGCCAGAGACAAACAGGTAGACGAACAGGTTCACATAGGCGAACAGGATAAGAAGACCGGCGCAAGAGAAGCCCTGCTTTTCTTTCTAGATCTACTCGAGCAAGCCTTGAAAGTTGCCATGGGTGAGCCTTGCTTATATGCATAGCATGCATTATGCATCATACCAAACATGGAGGCCTCGTCTGTGGTGCCCGTGCTAGCTGTTCCAGTGCCATTGCAGCCCGCCTTAACGGGAGAAGATCGGCGATAACTTCTGATCCAGAAGTCCGATCAACCCCAAATTTTTATGGCGAATAGAGACGTACAGGTCAAACATGTCCTCCAAGTTTCAAGCCGATCGAAGATCTGTAAGATTGAAATTATATCAAGAGATATGCTCTGTCCAGCGCCATTTCAGCTTGCCTGAACGGGAGAAGATCGACGATAACTTCTTCTCCAGAAGCCCGATCAACCCCAAACTTTTATGAAGAATAGGGGAGTACAGGTGCAACATTTCCTCCAAGTTTCAAGCCAATCAGAGATCTCTAAGATCAAAATTTGATCAAGAGATGTGCTCTGGCCAACGCAGTTTTAGCTTGCCTGAACGGGAGAAGATTAGTGATAGCTTCTGATTCAGAAGCCCGATCGCCCCCAAATTTTTATTACGAACATGGGAGTACAGGTGCAACATGTCCTCCAAGTTTCAAGCCGATTGGAGATCTCTAAGATCAAAATTCGATCAGAAGATATGCTCTGTCCAGCGCCATTTCAGCTTGCCTGAACGGGAGAAGATTGGCTATAACTTCTTATCCAGAAGCCTGATCGACCCAAAATTTTTATGAAGAACAGGAGAGTACAGGTGCAACATTTCCTCCAAGTTTCAAGCCAATTGGAGATCTCTAAGATCAAAATTCGATCAAGAGATATGCTGTGTCCAGGGCCGTTTCAGCTTACCTGAAGGGAGAAGATCGGCGATAACTTCTGATTCAGAAGCCCGATCGATCCCAAATTTTCATGGACAAAAGGGGAGTACAGGTGAAACATGTCTTCCAAGTTTTAAGCCAATCGGAGATATCTAAGGTCAAAATTCGATCAGGAGATGGCTCTGTCCAAACGACGTTTCAGCTTGTCTCACGGGAGAAGATCAATGATAACTTCTCATCCAGAAGTCCGATCGACCCCAAATTTTTTTTATGGAGAACAGTAGGCTCATGGTGAAGCAACTCCTCCAATTCTCACCTCAATTTAATGTCAAGAAGATCTCCAGAAGACCAATGCCATCAAGTTCTGTCTCTCTGAATTTCAGCTTGATATATGAACATTGCATTGAAGATAGTTTCCAATCCGACGGTCCGATTGATCTCAAACTTTGATGATCAATCGACGATCTGTCCAGAAACTATTCCTCCAAGTTTTAAGCAGATCAGAGGATTAAAAAGCTTCCATCCAGTTGGTTGAAGAGATGCTAGTGCAGTCCAATAATGTCAGAAGTTGTCAAAACAATCAAAGCCATTGATGAACGTTCCGATGTGCTGCCTATCATGCAATATGTGTTTCCTGAAGCTAAGGAAGTCAAGATGCTATCACAAGTCATTCGATCCACTTTTCTATGTCGTTGGGTACTGATGAGGCGAAGACGACATGCTTTTTGTCCGTGACTGACGAAGCCGGACACCATTCATGCCGGATACTGATGAGGCGAAGGCATTTACTTGTTCGCGACCGACGAGGCCGAACAACCCCCTGGCCGGGCACCGACGAGGCGAAGGCCATATTTTGTGATAGTACCATAGACTGACGAGGCTATGCATTTGCATATTTGCATGCATAGGCATATGCATTGCATTCATTTATCAAGGGCAAAAGTTATTTTGAAGTTTGAAGACGACGACCATCAACACAGTTTAATCAGAGGTTTTCTGTGGACTCGTTCTGCAAATGTAATTAACCAGGAGCTTTTCAAAAGCCTTGAAGAACCATGAACCATGCAGTCTCCTGAAGTTAAGATGTATTTTCCTTGGCGCAATGAGAATTTGTAAATCCCAAAGGGATTTGTAATTTGTAAATTCTTTTCAGAATTAATAAAGTGCATTGTCTCCTAAGATTGTACATTGTATGTTCTCTTATGTGTATACTTATGTATACTGGCACGCCAGCACCACGAAAAGGGGGAGGCCAATTTCCCAGAAGAGAGATCTTCTCGGCGAAACAGTGGGCAAATATATAATCCATGATAAGTTATATAGGTTCGTCAAATATGATCTTCGTGTATATGGGGTAGTCACAACGCCTTGCTAGGGACCGCTTATGACTAGGGGTGGAAACGAGCCGAGTTCGAGCGAGCTGGCCCTGGCTCGGCTCGGGCTCGGTCAGGCTGATGAGCTGGCTCGACTCGGCTAGGTTACCTCACTGAGCTGAAAAGTCAGCTCAAACTCCACTTGGTCGAACTCGCGAGGTAGCTCAACCAGCTCGTGAGCTGCACCAACTTAACACTACTCGGGGCAGCGAAAGGAGCTTCAGGGGTGGCGGAGCGGCGCGGGGCGACGGGGAGGGCCCCGGGGCAGCGGCAGCGGAGGAGGCCCGGGATGGGGGCGGCGGATGAGGCACCGAACGGGGGCGGTGGAGGAGGTCCGGGGAGGGGGCGGCAGAGGAGGCGGCGAACGAGGGCCTCAGATGGGGGCGGCGGAGGAGGTGCCGAACGGGGGTGGTAGACGGGGGCAGCAGGCAGGGCGACGGACGGGGGCGGCAAATGGGGGCGTCAAACGGGGGCCGCAGATGGGGATGGCAGAGGAGGCGCCGAACTGGGGCAACAAATGGGGGGCGGCGGACGGGGGCTGCGGAGGATGCCCGGGCGGGGGCGGCGGCGAAGCTAAGAACCCTAGATGGAGTTTGATGAGTGTGTGAGGGTTATTTGGAAAACACTGTGAGGGTTATTTTGTATAATATATATACCGAGCCGAGCCGAGCGAGCTGGGGTCTAGCTCGGGCTCAACTCGTTTTTTAACCGAGCTAAGAAGAGAGCTCGAACTCGATTCGTTTGTTAACGAGTCGAGCCCGAGCCAAGCCAAACACCGAGCCAACCCCGAGTTGCTCGCGAGCCGCGAGCTAAAGTTCCACCCCTACTTATGACTTGTGATTCGGAAAGTTGTTTTTGATTGCGGCCAAATATACACAAGCCTACAGGGTCACACATTTAACGAGTTGAAGTATTAATTCGGATGGAGTCCGAAAAGAGTCCTTAATTGGTAATGAGTTTACCATTCGGATAAGAGTTCTCATTGGAGTATAATTTATCCTATAGGGCCTTATAAAAAGAAGTGAGGTGGGCATGCAAAGATATCTTATCTATTCAAGCCGTCACCACCATTCATGAGATAATCTTCGAAAAACCCTAACCGTGTGTGCTAGTGCTAGCACACAAACATGCGGTGCTCCTTCCCGGACGTGTGGACTTCCGTAGAGGTGCAGCTGCTACTGCTGCACTGCTGGTCACGATCTAGTTGCGACATCAACTTTTCCCGCTGCTGCGTTGTCGCATCCGCACATCTAGTGGTAAACCTCTGATCTATGATCTCTTGCTTGTATGGTTCTTGAGTTTTCGGGTAAAAAATTTTGAAATTGTCACTAGAGTAGCAACTCGATTTCCTACAAAATGTACTAGATAAGAAAACTAAAAAAAAATTATGATATGATAAATTTATAATTGTTGTTCTTTAACTTGTCATGAATCTTCTGCAAAGAATTGAATAACACTATATGTGATTTTAGTAAAAAAAAATTCATTGCTAGCATGGATTCCAAATTTAAAGTTTGCATGAACATCCATTCCCTTGTCCCTTCCACAATCTCTTCCTAGGTTGCTTGTCTACTCCATAGCTCTTCTTCTCGGCTTCCCTAGCTGGTTGCTATCTCTTTGTATACCATCAGTGATGTCGGGGTTGATTTGTTGTCCGTATCAACCCAATCTGGATTCATTCATGTAGAATTTTTAAAATTGGTAGGTATTTGATTGACTGAGTTGCATCCGTAAATCAAACTGAGTGATGAAAATGCATGAATTAAGTTGGACTCACAGAGAAGCTCAAAAACAGGATAAGTTCGCTTAATCATCTCATTAGGAGGTAGATTGAAAAATATTTAGGTATAATATAAACAAATTAATAGTTCTTGATAATATTTTTCATCTTAGATATTTTCACTTGCATCACACATACAGCTATCAAACAATATTTCATCTCAACCTGCATCACCTCATACAACTAACAAAATAATCTCTAATTGCATCCTCTCATCTATCTCAACTAATTAAGTCTATCCCACTAAGTAATTAGACTTATGTAGGCAACTAATCTGCCTCATCCTACTATTAAGGAACACTCCCATCACATCTAACCTCAACTAAGCTTTGACATAAACTCAACACTCTTCGGTATTTCTAATCTCACCATTAGACTCTTCACTTACCGTTATCATTTTTCCTCGTAGATGTGCCTAATAAGTTTTATATATTGTCCCAAGTTAGAATCACTTTTTTTTTTTATCTCAAAACTGTTTGAAACTAGTAATTATTCATGTATTTATTTATTGGATAAATTACCACCAGAAAGTATTTTCTATTTATTTTAGAAAATAATATGACGAGTTAAAATGAATATAGACGAAATAGACACCTGGAAGCAGAGCAGGAGTCAGCAACTCAGCATAGGTCGTGGCACGCCCAAGCCGAGCATGGCTCATGCTCACACCTGTGCTGAGCTCGGCTAGCATGCCACCATGTGAGTACGTCAATTGTTGCACATGGTTCGAGATAGTTTTTGAATTGTTTCTTTTGGAAAATTGTAATATATATATATATATATATATATATATATATATATGGCTTTTACACAATAAAAATAAAGAGTTTTTGACTTAGTTAATCATTAAAAAATTTAGTTTAGCACCATTTTTAGTTTTAGTTTTAGTTTAATTTTTAGTCGATTTTCCGCATCAAGTTGTAAGCCGACTTAGATGGCTATTTCTCAATTATTAATTTAATTAGGTACATTTTCTTTATTCCTATGTTATTCGATAGGTTTCATGGATTTGTGTGAGTTGTTTTTCTTTTAGGATTAGAGATGTCCTAATCCAAAGGATATGATTTTAACTGTGATTTATTCGAAATATTGTTAGTTTAATTGTTTGAATTCTTATACTCTAAACTCTAGCTTCGTGCTTCATCCACAATATCGCTTGTACTTCATGAAATATCGATATTCATACATTAGAGCAATACGCAACTGTTGCACTTTAATGGTTAATTTAGGGTTTGGAAGGTTTTTTTTGTCTAGTTGAGTTAGCGCAACAAATATGATCACCTGTGACTATTATATGGTTGTTAAGGCATCAATTTAATTTGTCTCATTGAGAATCTTGGTAATTAATTCGTCAATTTATTATCTTTACTAAAAATCATGCCTAACAGTTTCGGGAAATCCCGAAATCCTAAGTTTTTCTCATTGAATTTTTTAAACCAATTTCACTTTAGTCTAAGTTTAGCTCTAAACACTCAAAACTCACACGATTTAGTTTAGTAATTTTCAATTAAAAAGCAGGTTCATTGTAGATTTGATTCTAAAGTGTTTCGTGATAAATCATTCACTTACAAATTAATCAAAACATACCTTCGAAGACTATCAATGCCAAACATATTTAAAACTCATGACCTCTAAATTTGACATTGTGTTGAATATCATACAACAATCAACTCACAAAAATATTAAATTGTTCGAGTAAAATATGGGAAATTTTTTATACTTGAGTTACCTCAATTCTTAGATACTCTAAGTAATTTCAAAATATTTGCATATTCACAAGTATTTATTTAAAAAACACATTATTATTATTTTACTATTAAATATAACAATTTTTATTAAAAATTTATAAAAATATATTAACTCCAATATAACATCCACGTGTCCTTACAACAATATTATATTCTATCCTCTCTCTCCCTTCGTCACACACTCTCTCTCTCTCCTCTGTTCCCCACTTCCCCTCCCGGAGCGGCGGCGGTGGCGGTGGGCGCGGTGGAGAGGCACCCCGGTGGCAGCAACGGCGAAGGCACCGGCGGAGACGGCACGAAGTCGGCGAAGGCACTGCCGTGGCCACCGTCGCGCTCAGCATCTCCACTGCTTGGAAGGCACTGCCGTAGAGATGTAGGTCCGTTGCTTCTTTTTAGTGGATCGATGGCAAACTGTTAAAGCTGTAATTCGCAGAAATTTCCCTTTTTTCCCTCCCTTTGTTCTGTAGTGTTGTACTAGGATGCTGAGCTATTTCGGAGATTCAAATTACTGAATTAGGATGCGTAAGCTAATGCGGAGATTCAAATTTGGGGATGCCTTATGAATTATAGATGGTTTTAAACGCATCGATACATAGTTCCTGAGACCATGTTTTCTGGGAAGACGAAAAATTTATATTGGCATAAGATTGCGCTAATGCGCTATGCCATAATGGATTAATGGTAAAATCTTTTCTGGGAAGATACATAGTACCTGCTGCAATTCGAAGATTTTTTGTTTGAGAATTCTCTTAGCTGATCCTAGTTTTCTAATATTGCTGACATTTACAGCTTCAGTTGTTCTCTGCAGGGTTTATTTCCAGATGCCAGAGCCTAGATGGGTTATTTCCATGAGCCCTCCCTCTCGTCAATATTTCACTTCTGCAGAAAGTTTCCTCTCCGACAGACGGCGTCGCCGGGCGATGATGCGTCGTCGGCTTTCTCCGTTCTCCAAGACTGTGCGAGGTGCTGTCGCCTCCGGGAGAGGCAGCGGAGGGGGAGGAGGGGAAGTGAGGAACAGAGAAAAGAGGAGAAGAGAGAGAGGAAGGACTAGAAAGAACGAAAAAATTAATATTTCAGTCACTGACGTGGCGTTGTGCATGTCAACCACTTTATTTTTATAAATTTTTAATAAAAAATTATATTTAATAGTAAATTAATATGAGGGATTTTTTAAAAAAATATTTGTGGATATTTAAGTATTCTAAAATTTTTGAACGGAGATTACTGAATTGACTCTTGAAAAGATGTATGGGTTGATTTATTAAATTTCTCTAATAATCTATTCATATTTTTAACATTTTCACTACTTGTTGGCTTCTAAAATATTATTGATCTTTGTTACTCCTCCATGATGGTCTCTTATATTGCCTATATTAGAGGAAAAAAGAAAAAAATAAAAAGGTATAGAAAATAAAAGAAATTGAGATATTGGTAAGTGGATTCTACTTATTTGTGGATAAAGTAATTTTGGAATTGAAAACAAATTCAAATATAAAGCTTATGGTTTTGGGGGAATTAGTTGGTCCTAGTTGATCCATGAAATTTAATATAGTATAAGTTAGAGATATAATTTGAAATCTATCTGACAGTGGTATTTGTAGAGTTAATCCAGTGGTGAGATTGGGTATGTTTGATTCACGTCCAATTAAAGTCAAACCAAATATTGTTGTAGCTAAATACATGTCATGACTACAAAAAAAATTGGTCATAAACCATATAACTTCCAAATATTCTGATTATCAAAATTTGGTTAGTCAATTTATGATCCACGTGTTCTAGAGAAAAAGAACGAAGATTTGACTACCAAATCTTGGATTTGAGCAAAAAAAAACCATGAAAAAATAGTCAAATGCTGGCTATTTGTATTGGCATTTCTAAATTTAGGCATGAATTAAATAATAGTCAAATTATAATGGTGTAACCAAATTTAGGTCGGTTAAATGTGAAAGTGCACCGAACATATACTAGAAAAGTCTCAAGCAACGAGTTAAGTCTCAGTCCATGCTAAGGTCTATATTGTAGGTCTAGTCTAGTCTCAGACATAAGGTTTGAATTCTCAATTAAAAAAAATTCAGCTTTAAGTCAATTCCCAACCGATTCTCACATAAAACAAAAACAAACCAAAGAATTTATCTACTTTAAATTCAAAGATATATATAATTTGAGTGCAATAAAAAAAAAGAAAAGTTGAAATTTAAGTCAAATGGTTGCAACTCTAGTTTCCGTCGGTTTACAACTTCAAATTTTAATCTAAGAAAATTCAACCAGTAACCGGCCATTTACGGCCAAGAAGCCGAACCTTGCTACTAACATTTCTTTGTTAACCTGACGGGCAATCCGTGTTTGTGGGCACATGGCAGAAGCACGGCCAAATACCAATACTTGCCCATTAATTTCTATTCAATCCTTCTCCCTTCTTATCTATAGATTAGTAGTAGTGGTAGACAATGGCAGGGGGCCGACTACTTCCTTCCTCCCTCCCTCCCTTACGTCCCATAATTTTAATCCAAACATTATTGTATGCATGTACATATACATATAAACATACAAAGATACACACAATACATATATGTATATATATGCACAGCTCACAGAAGTCGTTGTGAGCACGTTGTTGCTGCAAAGAAGAGGAGAAAGAGAAGGTGTCGTTGGTTGGCTGAATGTCTATCATTCTTATTTGCAGACCTCCTCCTTTCCTCTCTCCCTCTCCCTGCTTCTTCTTCCATTGCTGCTTCCTATGGCTTCTTGAAGCGATGCGCGGCTCGATGATTAAAGCTGCATTGTGACATTTCTTCTTCTCCAAAGGTACAGTTCAGAGCTTCTTCTGATCTTCCTCTTGCATTACTGGAATGTTTGGTTTGATCTTCTCATGAGAAATTTGGATGTGTGTTTTTTTTTTCTTTTGTGATCTCTCTCTTCATAAGATCTTGTTCTTGCATCAGATTACTTTAGTTTAATCACCTTTTTTCTTGAATTAACCTATGGTTTGTTTTTGTTTCATTTCATTAAAGCTCAGATCTTTCCTTTTTGATATTTTTCTTACATTGCTGTGATGTTTAGGAATGTTCTTGGTGTGGTTTGATCTTTCTGTTGCGAAATTTGGAAGTGTTTTATTTCTCTTCATAATTTCTTGTTCTTGCATCGGATTACTTCTTTTTTATAATCTTTTCTTGAGATAACCTTTGATTTTTTTTTTGTTTAATACGGTTCAGAGATTCTTTTGATCTTTCTCTTGCATTATTGTGTTGTTTGGAAATGTTCTTTGTGTGGTTCATAGAAGCATGGAGAATTTGGTTGTGCCTTTTGTTTTCAAAATCTAAGATTACTTCTTTTTGATCATCCGTTTTCTTGAATCGTCGACGTTTTCAATTTTTGGATCAAAAATGCCTCCACAATTTGTTCTTCAAAAAAGGAACCATCCATGTAATTAGCTCTCTCATGAACAATGATAAAGAATCTTTTACTTTGAACTTAATGTTGTTTAATTTTTTTTAAAGCAAGAAGACGTGTTGTGATCTGTACAAGTGGAAATTTTGTCAAAGGTCTTAACTTGGGGCGGTTTGTTTATTAAAGTTTTGAATTTTTTATTTTTGGGGATACCGCTTGGACCTTCTCCCATTGCTACATTAATGTTATGTGAAGAGTTACAAGAATTATACTTGTCAAACTTTTTTTAATTTGATTTTAATTAAGGTAAAAATAGATGGAACTCTAAGGTTTTGACTTGGAAGATTTCAATAAATAGGATCAAATATTTGGGTGTTCTTTTTCAATGAAGAAATAAAAATGTGAGAATAGAAAAAGATATGCTTGTTTTTTCTTCATCTTTTCCTTTAGGATTTTAACTGTGTGTGTTTAGATTATCTTATTAACCACAGTTAACATGTTGCATTGATGACTTGATGTAAGAAATGTCCTTCCTTACGTAGCCAGCTTTAGGACTTTGTTCCATTAATGCTTAAGTTAATGGAGTTATGTTTTTTTTTTTTACTTTGAAGAACTTCAAATTTGAACACATTTGTCTTGTCTGTTTATAAGTATATTACTTCAGAATAAAAAAATTTGCTTGCATGATATTTGATTCAAGTCAAATTTGATTTGATATATCAAGAGTTTATGATAACCCCTTACATAATGTTTTTTTTGAAAATTTTTGTTTCTAAGTACTTCCCTCCACTTCAAATCCTTGCAGCTAAAACCACCATGATCAATAATGCAAAGTTCTAATTTTTCTATCATCTCCTCCTTACTCCTCCTAGAATATTTTTTCAATCCTTGAATTTCAGTCTACCTAACTAACGACAATGAGAACTTTACTTCAATTTCAAACCAGTGACCCTAACACCACCTCTGACTTATCATTCCCCTCGAATACATTGGCAACCATGGGCACCACCCTTCCTCCCTCCTCCTCACCTTCACCGCCAACCAACAACTCACCTTCACCACCTCCTCCCAACTTTTCTTCCTCATCTTCCCCTCCTTCCCCCTTGTCTTCCTCTTCACCACCACCTTCCCCCTCTTCTCCCACTCCTACGCCACCTCCCCCTGCATCACCGCCATTGGTTTCCCAAGTACCACCAATGCTTACACCACCTCCTTCACCTACTTCACCTTCGCCACCACCTCCAAAGACATCATCTCCCCCTCCTCCAACCTCATTGCCACCTCCACTACCAGCTCCAACACCGATATCCTCTCCACCGCCTCTCACTGCCACCGCACCGCCCCCACCAGTCAATGCCGCAACACCGCCTTCCTCTATACAAGAGCCACCACCACCGCCACCGCCACTGCCATCCTTTGCCCCACCGCGGTCACCGACTACACCGCGGTCACCAGTTACACCGCCTTCTAGCAATTCCCCTCCACCAACCGGGCAACCCGCGACACCTCCATCGAATGCCGCCCCACCACTTCCCTCAGTCAGCACCGCTGCCCCGCCTCCCCCGACTCGGACATACTCCCCTGTCACCACGCACTCTCCACCATCTGTTCCACACAAAACAGCTACCACCATGCCGCCACCACCACCATCGAGCAACGGCGGCCTGAGCTCCGGCAACACCGCAGCCGTGGTGATCGTTGTGGTGTTCGCCGTCCTCAGCTGCGCTGGCGTGTTCATCTGTCTCTCGAAGCGGCGGAAGCGGAAGCAGGCCAACCTGTACTACCCGGGCTTCGCCGTGCCGTCCCCTTACACGGCGCAGCAAATGTCGGGCGAGGCGCCGTTCCTGAGGCCGCCGTCGGCGTCGGGGTCGATGACCTTCACCATGGGCGGGAGCCAGGGCATGTCGCCGACGAGCCAAGCACACGGACAGCAGCGGTATGGGACGTCGATGAACTACAGCACGGGGCCGAGGAGCGTGGCGGCGTCGGCGGCGTCCGGCGACCTGAGCGTCGGGAACACGAAGGCGTTCACGTTCGACGAGCTCTACGACATCACCGGCGGTTTCGACAGGGGCAAAATGCTCGGCGAGGGCGGGTTCGGGTGCGTGTACCGGGGCACGCTGGCCGACGGCAAGGTGGTCGCCGTGAAGCAGCTGAAGGGCGGCGGCGGGCAGGGCGAGCGCGAGTTCCAGGCTGAGGTGGAGATCATCAGCCGCGTCCACCATCGCCACCTCGTGTCGCTCGTCGGATACTGCATTGCCGAGGACCACCGGCTGCTGGTTTACGACTTCGTCTCTAACAACACGCTGCACCACCACCTGCATGGTAAGCACCATTTTGCACTTCTCATCTCTACTTGTTTTTACTCCCTCCATTTGACAATACAATGCCCTTGCTTTTTTTAATAGTTTTCAAGATAAAATTAATATAAATCATAATATATCAGTAATAATTACAAAAATATAATATTATAAAAATAATTTTAAAAACAAATCCAATGATAATTTTTTATTTCGCCACTACGATCCATTTTAAATTAATTATTAGTTAAAATTTACAGAGTTTGACTATAAAATTTTGTATGAAATTTTGTATGATCTTATATTGCGAAACAGAAGATGTATTATACAATAGATGGATGAATCGAATTGAAATATGAAAATTGTACAAACATTGTCGTGTCTCTATATAATTGGTTGAAAAATAAAAAATGTGTTAAGTAGTTATGATTTCATATTACGGATGACTATTATTGATGGATTTAAAAATTTTAGAAACTAAATTATAAACATCTTAAAGTAATATAGTTAGTAATAGAGTAGTAGACAGTTGCAGGTTCCTGTTCTAGTTTAGGAGCAGAAATCATGGGCTTCACAAATTTTTTTGTTTTTGGAAATTATTGAAGCGACTTCCCTTTGCTTGTGTTGTGACTTTGGCGTACATGTAGGGCTTTGTTTTAAATGGGAAGCGTGTGTGTGGCAAATTTGCCTGGATAAGGTAGAATGAGTTTTATCATAAAACCTAAAATGACCATGATAGCCAGAATGAAAATTTCACAATGCAAAAATCTTAGTAAAATTAATTAAGTTTTATTTATTTTATCTTACACACTACAAATTAACTAATATGTTTGATAGGGAGGGGAAGGCCTGTGATGGACTGGCCAACCAGGGTCAAGATTGCAGCTGGTTCAGCTAGAGGATTGGCATATCTTCATGAAGATTGTAAGATGCAAATCATGTAAATTTTGCATTCAGTGATCTTACCTTTTTATGGTGTATTTGTAATCTTTGTTGTTGTTGCTGTAGGTCATCCAAGGATCATCCACAGAGACATCAAGTCCTCAAACATCCTGCTTGATGATAACTATGAAGCTCAGGTTGTTTTCTAACTGCAAAACTGTCATCTTTCAGAGCTCAGAAGAATTCCTTCTTCTGTGGATGTAACATTCAGCTCCTGATGAAACTTCAACTGTGTTCATGAGACAGGTTGCTGATTTCGGGCTTGCGAGATTAGCCGAGAACGACGTCACGCACGTCTCGACGCGCGTGATGGGCACATTTGGGTAATTCATCTGCATGAGTTTCAGTCATCCATTGATTTCAGCAAGTCGGGGAAAGGAAGTTACATATGGGTTGATTTCTGCTCAATGCAGGTACTTGGCTCCAGAATACGCGTCGACAGGGAAGCTGACGGAGAAATCCGACGTGTTCTCCTTTGGTGTCATGCTTCTGGAGCTCATCACCGGTAGGAAGCCCGTCGACTCGTCCCGTCCCCTCGGCGATGAGAGCCTTGTGGAATGGGTAAGTAACAAGCAGTAGTACTACTACCACAAGCAAGTCTGAAAAAATTTGTAATGTTGTATCAGTCATTGACATGCTCTGAATTAACATTCTTCCTCGCAGTCGAGGCCACTGCTGAACCGGGCAATCGAGAACCAAGAATTCGAAGAGCTGGTCGATCCTCGTCTCGAAGGGAACTATGACGATGTTGAAATGTTCCGTGTGATCGAAGCGGCTGCAGCGTGCATCCGGCACTCGGCTACAAGGAGGCCCAAGATGGGGCAGGTACTGATGAACTGAACCCCTCTACACTGTAGCAAATCCAGCAAACAAAAACTACACCTGCACATCTTCAGTACATCACATGAAACTGATCACCACCGTCGCGTTTTCCGACTGGGTTTTCAGGTCGTCAGGGTCCTCGACAGCCTGACCGACGTCGACCTCAGCAACGGCGTGCAGCCAGGGAAGAGCCAGATGTTCAATGTCGCAAACACGGCGGACATCAGGCAGTTCCAGAGGATGGCATTTGGCAGCCAGGATTTCAGCTCTGAGTACAGCCACTCCAGGTCCAGCTTGAGCAGCAGGAGGGACTTCTAATCATATAAATTCATGATGTTTCTTCAGAAACATTTTTTGCTATATTTGTTGATATCTTCATTCTTTGTGGTTCTTTTCACAGTAAATTTAATGTTTCTACCATTTGTTTGTTTTTTTGATGTGTACATTGACAACATATATGCACAACATAATGTATTAACTAATAACTACTCTATATGAAGTGCTGGCTTTCCTCTCTATAACTTGTACTACCATTAACAAATACAGTGTCTGCATGCATAAAGAGGCCTCAACAAATATAAATTTGTCAAACTTTGTATCAGTTAACAAGTGATGATAAACTGTGATGGAGATGTCTCAAATTTCTGTTTGGAAGAGTTACCTGACCCAAGTGCAATTCATAGCAACGCATGCAATTACCGCTAAATGTGAAAAATGTGCCGCACTGTTACAGTATCATTGTTGAGGGAAAAATGAGGTTCCGCCGGATGATGTGGGCCCGGACTTGGCCCCGGGTAAGGGGCATTCTCCTTTCCCGGACATAGTTTCGGGGCCCTCTCCTCTCCCGGACGTGGCTCCGGGTAAGGGGGCCTCTCCTCCCTGGATTTGGTCCCGGGTAGGGGCCCTCTCCTCCCCCGGATGTGGCTCCGGGTAAGGAATCCTCTCCTCCCCCGGACGTGGCTCCGGGTAGGGCCCCCCTCCCCTTGACTTGGTCCCGAATAGGGGCCCTCTCCTCCCGCAGACGTGGCTCCGGGTAAGGGGGCCCCTCTTCCCCGGACTTGGTCCCGAGTGGGGGGGGCCCTCTCCTCTCCCGGACGTGGCTCCGGATAAGGAGTCCTCTCCTCCCCGGACTTGGTCCCGGGTAAGGGGCCCTCTCCTCTCCCGGATGTGGCTTCGGGTAAGGAGTCCTCTCCTCCCTCGGACGCGGTTCCGGGTAAGGGGGCCCCTCCTCCCCGGACTTGATCCCAAGTAGGGGGCCCTCTCCTCCCCCGGGCGTGGCTCCGGGTAAGGGGCTCTCTCCTCCTCCGGACGTGGTGCCGGTTAAGGAGCCCTCCTTACCCGGGGGTTTCCTCGGAAATTGGAGTGGTCACGTGTCAAGGATCCGGGCCTCAAGCCATGCAAAAAGACCGCAACGCCCTCGATCCAACGGTCCCAGCTAGGGCAGTTTTGTAATTTGTGTCTTTTAGGGTCTATAAATACCCTTGTAACCCCTCTTGTAACCAGAGACCAATTCATTTGCATCCAATACAAAAAACCAAAAGGCGTGCTTAGGAGCACTCTCCCCGCGAGAGAACTCTCCTAGTCGACTCGTGTCGGGAGCACGTCGACCGGACTAGGGCCTCCATTGAGACCCGAATCTGTATAAACTCTTGTGTCAATCTCTGAGATTGTCCAACACGGGGTGACCCGTCACACGGTCAGCCCGCGTTGCGGAACACGTGTTTCACACGTCATAAACCTGCTGGGGTATTTTCAATACCACGACAGTTGGCGCCGTCCGTGGGAAAATCGTGACAAATAGTCATGGTTCCAAGGAGAATAAGGCACTTGACCTCCATCTCCAACGATGCCGGCCCTAGCAACCCTGTACCACCGGCGCAAGGGGCTGTCATCGCGGCACCTCCTCCAGGGAACACTCGGGGGAGGCAACACTCACCTCTCCCGTCACCCTTGGTGGGGGAATGGCTTCTGCGAGCCAGCATGAAGGTCCCGTTTTGGGGGGACCAAGCGTCCCCCGGGTGGTACCTTCGACTTCAGGAGATCCGCTACTCGGGGCGCTCGTGGAGGGCCAACTTCGCGCGCAACACACTCTTGAGGAGTTGTTGCGCGCCATATCGCGGCCTCCGGCCCCCGCGTACCCACACCAGTTCCTGTTTATGGGAATGCCACCGCCGTTCATGATGGGACACCCAGGAGTCTTCTATGCGTAGGGAGCTCTCCCCTTCCCGGGAGGTGCTCCCACCTCTAGAGGACCTCCATTCGCGGGGGGCACGCCCGTCTCCGGGGGCTATCCCTTCCCGGGAGGTGCATTCACCTCCGGAGGACCTCCACTCCCGGCGGGCACGCCCGTCTTCGGGGGCTATCCCTTCCCGGGAGGTGCGTTCATCTCAGGAGTACTTCCACTCCTGGGGGCCACGCTCGTCTCCGAGGGCTATCCCTTCCCGAGAAGTGCTCTCATCTCCGGAGGACTTCCAATCCTGGGGGGTACGCTCATCTCCGGGCGCTATCCCTTCCTGGAAGGTGCGTTCGTCTCCGGCGGACCTCCTCCCCCCGGAGTCCCCACCTCCGGTGACCTCCACTCCCGGGGGACGCTCCCGCCTCCGATGGACTTCCTCCCCCGGGAGCTACTCCCTTCTCCCTGCCTATCCTAGGAGGTGTCTCCGATACGGTCCCCGCGATGCAAGCCATTCCCCCGCTAGGAATTTTTCCTGTGCTGCGGGTTGTCTCCATCGTCGGAACCCCCCCGACACGCAATTCCCCTCCAGCACCAGCAGCGGGTGCGCATCAGCTCCCTCCCCTGGGGCCCCCTCCCCAGGCTCCCCCGGTGGACCAAACGCGGTTCACTCAGGAGAAGGTAGAGCGCATGCGCACGGCAAGGTCTGAAGGCGCCCCGTCCTGCCGTGGCCAGGAATCGCTCCTTGCACGCGGGCGTGGCTCTCGCGTCTGTAGCTTCTAGGCCCCTAAAGAGTGTTTTTAGCAATTAATGACAATTACAAATGTTGTACTAACGATATCTACTAAGTTGTGTCAAGAACAAACTCAAAAGACAGGTTAATGAAAGGCAAAGAAAGAGCCTCATGATGAAGAAAGGACATTGATCAAAGAGGCTAAGGTACGGAATATGATCTTTTTCCTTTTTACCAGTCTAAGGTGATTAGAGAAGAATTTTGATCGGATTTTAGGATAGTCGCCGTACTATTAAGAGGAGCATGTGGTGTATCACAAAATACTTCATCGATGTGCCACAAATCATAAAATCAACTTGCATTGCATACTAGAAGGTCATATACTTTGAAAATGCTTGTTTCAACTCATTTCTGCCAAACTCTGTCTCAGTCGGTCTGACTGATTGATTGTTCGGTCTGACCGAATAGACGGACTGATCGAATTGGGTTTCGGACTGACCGACGTTATGTCAAAGTGTAGTTTATTCCTTAAAAATGTCGGTCTGTCCGTAGGTAAAACCTAGGTCAGTCTCCTGGAACTTCATGACCTATCTTTCTGAATCATATTGTGTTATGACGGTCTGGCCGTTTGTTTGACCGGTCTGACCAAGAAATCGGTCTGACCGAGGTTTTGCACTACGGTCTGACTGTGTGGCCGGTCTATCCGTAATTATCGGCCTGACCGTATAAAGTGTCCAGAAACTATGTCGTCTCTGGACAGTTTCACGGTCTGACTGCATTTGGCTCCGGTCTGACCGTGAGTGTGCATGACAAGGGTAGGTGAGCATTTATTGCACCTGTTTAATGCCGTTGCAATTGCGGCGGTCTGACCGGGCTTATACCTGCGGTCTGACCGCCAAGTGATCTTTTTCTCCCAACGGCTGGTAACGGCTATATTTATTGTGGGGGTATTCATACTCCCATGCACGCCCTGTTCACAGCTTTTGGCATATTTGTGAACATTGTCATCATCCTTGAGAGTTTAAGCAAGTTTCATACACTCTAGGGTTCTAATTCTTGAATTTGTGAGAGTGTGTATTTGAGATCTTCTAGTGCATTGCATTTAGATCACTAAATCAATCTTGTGGCACTAGAAGAAGGTTAAGTGATCATCACCGGCTTGTTACTCTTGGAGTTTGCCGGCTCCTAGACGGCTAGGAAGAAGGTTTTGGAGAGCTCTTCAAGGAAGATTGTGAAGAAGCCTCAAAACGTCTTGTGAAAGGGTCGAGCACGCCTTGCCGGAGCGGTAAAGTGCATCATTAGTGAAATCGAGGTTTGGATAACTCATCACACTAATTCGGCTCGAGATCTAGGTCACTTCTTGAGAGAAGGTTGACTAGATAGAGGAGCGGTTAGAGATTTGAGTTTGCCTCAACGTAGATTAGGGGTGATCGGCAAATCACCGAGACCACGGGTTATATCCTTGTGTTAAATTGTTCATTGTTCATCTTGTTTTAGTTATTTGCTCTCATTTACTATTAATTGCTTGATCAATTGCTAATTTGTTAAAATCTCCTATTCACCCTCCTCTAGTCGATATCCTAGATCCCTTTCAATTGGTATCAGAGCAAGGACTCCATAGTTATAGGATTTAACCATCCCGGAGTAGGATAAAGATGGCTAGTGAGGGTTGGATTAATATTGGCAAACCACCACTCTTTGATGGATCAAACTATACTTATTGGAAAACTAGAATGATGGTTTATCTTAAAGCCATGGGTGGAAAGATTTGGAAAATGGTGGATGAGGGCTTTGCAATTCTTGATGATGATGACATGACTAACCTAGATAGAGATAATGCCTTAGCTAATGCTCAAGCCATGAATGTTTGTCGTGGTATTAAGAATACCCCGGCAGGTTTTGAAGACGATCCTAGCAGAGATTACACAGCGCGGGTTGACCGGGTGACCGGTCCTCCCCCGCCGGACAAACACAAGAAAAGACACGAGGATTTATACAGGTTCGGGTCCCAGTGGGGGCCCTAGTCCTGTCGACGCGCTCCCGACCGGAGTCGGCTGGGGGAGCTCTCTCCGGGGTAGAGGCTTCCGGAGCACGTCTGTGAGATTAGCTATTCCAAATAATAATGAAGTGATCCTTTACAACAGAGGGGTACAAGGGCTATTTATAGCCCCAAAAAGAAGCAAAAAACCTAAACTACCCCGGGAGCCACCGTCGGATTGAAGGGTAGGACCGTCCTTCCCCCGGTCAAACGTCTTGGATGCTTGACAGGTGGTCGCTGATTCCCGAGGCGTCCCTCGCGTGACCTGCACGTGATAAACAAACAGGGATTTTACCTTTTAGGAGGGCGGTGACGTCCGGGACCTCTTCCGGAGAGCAGGGTCCCGGGAGCCCAAAAGGCGGCGCCCGGGGCAGACACCGGAGGCCACTGTCCCCGGGCACATGGCGGCGCCCGGGACATGCCCGGGGGGCACGGTCCCGGAAGCCAAATGGCGGCGCCCGGGACATGCCCGGGAGGCACGGTCCCGGGGGCCAAATGGCGGCGCCCGGGACATGCCTGGGGGGCACGGTCCCGGGGGCCAAATGGCGGCGCCCGGGACATGCCCGGGGGGCACGGTCCCGGGGACCAAATGGCGGCGCCCGGGGCATGCCCGGGGGGCACGGTCCCGAGGGCCAAATGGCGGCGCCCGGGACATGCTCGGGGGGCACGGTCCCGGGGGCCAAATGGCGGCGCCCCGGGCAGGCACCGGAGGCCACTATCCCCGGGGGCCAAATGGCGGCGCCCGGGACATGCCTGGGGGGCACGGTCCCGGGGGCCAAATGGCGCCGCCCGGGGCAGGCACCGGAGGCCACTGTCCCCGGGCCAATGGCGGCGCCCGGGACATGCCCGGGGGACACCGTCTCGGGGGCCAAATGGCGGCGCCCGGGACATGCTCGGGGGGCACGGTCCCGGGGACCAAATAGCGGCGCCCGGGGCATGCCCGGGGGGCACGGTCCCGGGGGCCAAATGGCGGCGCCCGGGACATGCCCGGGGGGCACGGTCCCGGGGGCCAAATGGCGGCGCCCGGGACATGCCCGGGGGGCACGGTCCCGGGGGCCAAATGGCGGCGCCCGGGACATGCCCCGGAGGCACGGTCCCGGGCGCCTAAAAGGCGGCGCCCGGGGCAGGCACCGGAGGCCACTGTCCCCGGGCAATCATGAGCTTACCTGGACTTGACCGCGTGGAGATTTCCCCCAACAGCAGCCCCCCATGCCCTCCGGGGACGAAGCCTGAGCCCCCGGAGGGAATGGTTACGGTATCGGGAAAATCTCCGGACGCAAACTCCGGACGAAAATCACCGGAGCCCTGACGACGCTTCGGTTTCTGTGCCGGGCACTTTATGGCCGCGCCGTTTTCGCAATAAATGCACGCGCGGTTCGAACCGGCGTCTCGATTTACGCGCCTGTCCCTTCGTCTCCCGCGCACGGTTTGAATCAGTGGTCCAGATTGCTCCGAGGGGGCCACGTGGCGCGCATCTAGATCACGGCCAGCCTCTATAAATAGGGCCTCAGGGGGCCCCGGAAGCTCATTCCAAATCTTCAACTCCAGCTTCAGCTCTCCCGGTAGCGCTTTTCCGGTAGTTTCTCCGGTAGCCTCCTCCGGTAGCGAGCGTCCGGGAGTCGTTGACAGCCACCTGAAAACTTAGCCACCGAAAAACAAAGGACTCACCTAATGGCGCCCAAAGGTCGAGCGAAGACCACGGAGGTGCCCCCGGAGGAAATCCCCGTGGATTTCCTTTGGGCCTCCGAGTTCTCGGCCTCGGACGCGGAGTCCTTGGTCAAGAAGGGCGTCGTCGAAGAGGGGGACATCCGGGTCCCCCTAAAGAAGGACGGAGCCCCCCGCCCCAGGCCCGGAGAGGTCGTAGCCTTCGAGGCCTTCCTCGAGGCGGGGCTCCGGCTCCCGGTGCATCCGATGCTCCGGGAGTTTCTCAAAGAGTACGGGGTGGCTCTCAACCACCTCACCCCGAACGCGCTCGTCCGTATGGGCCTCTTTATATGGCTCTACGAGACAGCGATCGGGCGGGAGCCCACCCTCCGCGCCTTCCGGTACTTCTATGAACCGGCGGCGCGGAGCTCCCACCTGGTGAAGGGAGGACCGAAGTCCCCCTTCGGCTCGGTGATGGTCCAAATGCTGCCCTCCCGGGTGGTGGACTACCCGGCGGCGGCCTCCCGGGACCACTGGGGGGACTGGCTCCGGAGGTGGTTCTACCTCCGGGTCCGGGACGAGGCGGTGGTCTATGCCCCGGAGCCTCCCACCTACAGCCGATCATCCGCACCGAAGCCGCCGGTGTGGACGGACGAGGAGTTCGAGCTCCTCGGGAAGGTGGTGCTGGCGAAGAAGGCCCGCTCAATGCGGGACGCCGCGGAGGAGCTGGCGCTCCTGCGGCTTTCCCCCTTCTCACGCGGGGGAAGGGGGATCGGCATGGGCCCGGAGCAGCGGCCTCCGGTCAAGCCGGTGACGCGGCGTAAGTCCCCTGCATTTTTGTACTTGCGGTTTTTTATGAAAAATTGACTAACTTTTTACCTCTTGCAGTGCGCCCGTACCCGGCGGCGAGGGACAAGGCGGAGCACCTCCTGGGGAGGTACTTCGCCGACGAACACGAGCGCATCGTGCGCCTCGTGGGGGAGGGGCCTCCCCGGAACTTGGTGGCCGAGGCCTACGGGCTCAGGCTTCCGGAGAGGAAGCCCCTTCCCACCCCCGGGTCTCATAAACGGGGGAAGGACGCGACCGGGGGCTCGGAGCCCAAAAAGCCCCGGGTCCAGAAGACCCCGGCTCCGGCGACGGCGCCAGCGACGACGCCGGTGAGGGCCCGGGACACAACTCCCGGAGCCGAACATGCCCGGGCGGCGCCCCGGGCAGAGGCAACGCCTCCGCCCCCGGAGGCCCCCGTCGAGGCCCGGGGGAAGGAGGTGGTTGTCGATGGGGCGGGGTCCGATTCGGCGGACTACGCCCCGTCGCCAGTTCGCGTGACGCTCCTCTCGCCTCTCCCGGCGGCATTGGCGCTGGAGAGGCTAGAAGTGCGGTTTTCGGGGGCGGCGCCCCCGCGCCTCTGGCCGGTGGATGAGGAGGAGGGGAGCCCCTCAGTCTTCGAGGTCCCCCCGGAGCAGGAGGCTCCGAGGGCCCTCCGGCCTGGGGCGGGGAAAGGCCCAATGATCCCCCCCCGGACGGAGATCCCCGCCCAACCTTCGTCTTCGTCTTCGGAGGAAACTTCGTCGACGAAGACGCCGGCGACGCCGGCCGTGCTCCTGGATTCAGAGGTCCGGGGGCCCTCTCCCGGCCGCGACAGGAGGGCCGGGCAGGACACCTCCCTATTTCCGGCGGGGGAGGTGGCCCGCTACGCGGAGGGCCTGCACAACCGGAAGGTGCAGGCCCTCGTGGCAGGAGGGACGCTCCACGAGCGTTTTGAGGGGCTCGAGTCCCTCGGAGCCCAGGTAACTCGAGCTCTCCACACTTCGGTTTTTTTCTGCACTTAAGATTTTTCTAACTCTATGCATTTTGTAGGTAGCGACTGTTACCTGGGGCCTTGAGCAGCGGGTCACCCGGCTGCTCAAGGAGGCGGAGAGCCGGGCCTCGGCCTGCGTCGAGCAGCGGGAGGCGGCCATCCGGGAGCGGGACGAAGCTCTTGATGAGCTGTCCCGGGCCCGGGCGCAGGTGCACCTTTCGGAGGGCGCCTACATCCGTCTCCGCGAGGAGGCCAAGGTGCGGGAGAAGGCGCTCCGGGAGCTCGAGAGCTCCAGCGTCCGGGCGCTGTCGGACGCGGGCCGCTCCGTCCGCTCGGCCTTGGAAAGCCTTGGCGTTAGCCTGGGCTCCGGGAGCGGCCCGGAGGTGCCCCCGGCGACCCTCGCGGAGGCTGTGCGTTTTCTTAACGCACAAGTCTCCGCCATCCCGGAGGCTGCGGACGTCCGGGCACGGGGCCGAGCGATCCCCGTCATCGCGGCCGCCGCGGGGCTCGTTGACTACCGTGGGGTCGGCGCTCGGGCGATCGGGGGGCGCATCCCCCGGGGCTTCCCGGGGGCCTTCGAGCCAACGCGCCGGGAGGTAGAGCTGCTGGCGGAGGGGTTCTACGACCGGATCATCCGGACGTGGTTCCCGACACCGGCGCCTCCGGCCGCGGATGTCCCTGCCCCGGCCACGGAGGAAGCTTCCCGGGGGGAGGACCCCAATGCCAAAGTATGAGCCTCCCCCGGGTCTTTAGCTAGGACCCCTTTTTATTTTGTTAGGCATTTTGATTCCGGTAGCTTCTTAGGAGAAGCCCCGGGCACTTGTACACAAACATTTTGCAATGAAATATATTAGAAATTTTTCTAAGTCTTTGCAATAAAATGTTACCAGGTTTCCCGGGGGGTTGCTCCCGAGCAACGGTCCGGGAGAAAGTCTCCGGGGGACGCCCAAGCGGCTTTGATTTTGCTGAGCCTTGTCTCCGGGAGGCGCGACGGCGGTACTGCCCGGGAGCCCGTCCGGTTGAGGTGGCGCCCGGAATGGCACTTGGATAATTTTGACAACAGCCGTGCTGAATTAACTCCCCCACGCCCGAGGGCCCAGATGATACCTCCTCTCCGGATACTTCCGCCGGCTGGGTACGAGTTTTGGCCCGAAGACGTACTTCGGGATTCTCAGCGTCGCGTCCGGGCGCTGTACCGGGACCTGGCCCGGGAGCTAAGGGAGCGCCTCCGGGAGCTTTAGGCGTAGGGGCCTTAGGCTCGTAGAAAATCCCCCGGGTTAGGACCCGGGTTGTATCATTTCCGAAACCCACCGGAGGGGGAAGATGTCCTCCGGGTTTGTCGATCAATAAAGCGCATTGTTAAACTTTTTATTGCCTCTTTATTTTCTTCTTCTTGGATGGTCTGGACGACTCGTCTCAACAAGGATGAGCTAAGTTTCTTCGTGGGTGACCCGGGGACCCCCTGTCCCCCCCCGCCCACAGCGGGCGGGAGGAAGCCTCCGCGTGCTGTGGGGGAAACAGGGTCCCCGGGGGGAGCATAACCTGTAGAAATATTTTCTAAGTTAGAAAATTGTAAAAACAGGATTTCCGAGGGAGGGACCTTCCGGGGTGGCCCGGGGCACTGGGAGAGGTTCATCCGGCCGCCGGGAGAGCGGGGAACCGGGAGCAAGGCGCGGAAGGGGCTCATGAAAAGCCAATGACCTCCGGAGGGGAGCTTCCCGGGAGGGTTCGTCCGGTCGCCGTGAGAACGGGGAACCGGGAATAAGGTCTTCGAGAGATAATCATCCGGTCGCCGTGAGAATGGGGAGCCGGGAATAACGTCGACTCCCGGAGGAGGAAGATAGAGCCAATCAAGCCGCAAGGGGCTGATCTTCCGGTCGCCGTGAGAACGAGGAGCCGGGAATATCGTCGACTCCCGGAGGAGGAAGATAGATCCAATCAAGCCGCAAGGGGCTGATCTTCCGGTCGCCGTGAGAACGGGGAGCCGGGAATATCGTCGACTCCCGGAGGAGGAAGATAATCCAGAAAGCCATTGGACGTCTCGCTGAGGAGAGCGTCTACTCCCGGAGGAGGAAGTGCCCGAAGACGGGACTTGAGTGTTTGGGCAGGGGACTAGTCTCCCAAAGTGACTCGTTACCACGGCTGCTGGGGACCGGGTTGCCGCTTACACCCTCAGTCCACGAGGGCTGATCGTAAGCCGCCCTACGGGAGTGCAGGCTCCTTTGTAGGGACTTGTTGGGACTGGCCCACTTCCTCGCGGGGAGGGCATCCTCACAAGGAGGGCTTCCTCGCCGGGAGGGCATCGCCGCTAGGGGCGGTAACGAGAGAGACCTGCAATGAGACAGTTGAAAAACAAAGACTATGCATTGATTAACAAAATATACAAAGCCCCCCCTGCGAAACCGCGAAGGGGGGGGAAGGAAGCTACATTGTCCACGGTGGACAGGCCCGTAAGGCTAGACGTAGAACTTGCGAAGTAAACGCAAGTTCCAGGTGTGCTTCAGCTCCTGCTCTTCAAGGTTGGAGAGCTTGTAGGCCCCCGAGCCTAGGACAGCGGAGATCCTGTAGGGGCCCTCCCACTTGGGGGAGAGTTTACCCTGGGCTTGGGGGTCTGTGACGCGCTTGAGGACAAGGTCCCCAAGGCGGAAAGCTCTCTCGCGCACGCGCTGGTTGTATGCGCGCGACATCTCGCGCTCGTAGATGGCGTGGCGGAGGAGCGCTCGGTCGCGTTCCTCCTCCACGAGGTCGATTTCCAGCCGCCGGTTGTCTTCGTTAGCCCGGTAGGCTGCGGTCGTGGCTCCGTTCAAGAGCTCGACCCGCAGCGACCGGAAGCCGATCTCCGGGGGGAGGACTGCCTCCGCCCCGTAGACTAGGGAGAAGGGAGCACGCCCTGTGGCCCGGGACGGGGTCGTGCGCATCGAGCAGAGGATGCTAGGGAGCTCCTCTGCCCACGCGCCCCGCTTGGAAGCGGTTTGCTCGAGTCTCCGGCGTAACCCCTGTAGGATTACGCCGTTGACTCTCTCGACGGCCCCGTTGCTTTGAGGATGGGCCACTGAGGCAAAGTGGATGACGACCCCCAGGCCTTCGCAGAATTCCCGGAAATAAGCCGAGTCGAATTGGGTCTCGTTGTCCACGGTGATTTCCCGGGGGACACCAAAACGACAAACGACGTTTTTCCAGAAAAACCGCTGAACGGCCCGGGAGGTGATGCTAGCCAAGGGCTCCGCCTCGACCCACTTTGTAAAGTAGTCGACCGCGACTACCGCATACTTGTATCCTCCGGGCGCTGGGGGGAAGGGCCCTAAGAGGTCCATCCCCCAGCGCACGAAGGGCCAAGTGATGGGGATAGTCCGCAGCGCTACAGGGGGGAGATTCGAGCCCTTGGCCATCTTTTGGCATGCTTCGCACGCGGAGACAAGGTCTCGCGCGTCGCGCATGACTGTAGGCCAGTAGAAGCCCTGCCGAAGGGCCTTGGCGGCAATGGCACGCGGGGCTAGGTGAGAACCACAGCTCCCCGCGTGAATGTCTTCCAGGAGCTGAAGTCCCTCCGACCGGGGGAGGCAGCGCAGGAGGGCTGCAGCCCCCCGCTTGTAGAGCCTTCCCTCGAGCAGGAGATATGCCCGGGCTTTGGCCCGGAGGCGCTTAACCTCGGTTTCGCTGGGAGAGTCCCCCTCCCCCTTGATGAAGGAGATGAGGGGATCCATCCATGACGACGGCCGGACGATCTCGGCGACCTCCGGGACCGGAGGCTCAGGGCCTGCGTCCGAGGAGGCCATTGAGGGCTTCGTGATTATTTCCGAGAAGGCCCCCTTGGGGAGCGTTTCCCGGGCGCTTGCCGCCCGGGCCAAAGCATCAGCCCGGTCATTCTCCCTCCGTGGGATATGCCGGGCCTCAAGGCCGTCGAAGTGTTTCTCCATTTTTCGTACTTCCTGCAAGTAAAGACTTAAATTTGCGTCATGACACAGGTAAGATTTGTCCATTTGGCAGACAACGAGCTGAGAGTCTCCCTTCACTAGTAGGCGCCGGATCCCCAGGGAGCGCGCAAGGCGCATCCCGAGGAGCAGAGCCTCGTATTCGGCGACGTTGTTGGTTGCGGGGAACTCGAGCCGCGCGGCGTACTCGAGCTCCTTCCCCTCGGGGCTCCGGAGGACTACCCCCGCGCCAGCCCCAGCGAGACACAGCGACCCATCAAACAGCAGGGTCCAATGGTCACTGCGTCGGGGCGGCACAGGGAGATCTTCGTCCCCGGACACAGAGGCGGGAGTCCATTCTGCGATGAAGTCGGCGAGGACCCGCGACTTGATTGCGGAGCGGCCGGTAAGGGACAGGGAGAAAGGGGCAAGCTCGGCCCCCCACTTCCCAATCCGGCCGGTGGCTTGTTTATTCCGCAGTACCTCCCCCAGGGGGAGGGACGACGGAACGGTGATGGGGTGCCCCAGGAAGTAATGCCGGAGCTTCCGGGACGCCATGAGGAGAGCATAACAAATCTTCTCCATCTCCGTGTACCGAGTCTTGGCCCCTTGGAGGGCTTCACTGACGTAGTACACGGGACGTTGCTGCCCCCCTTGCTCCTTCACCAAAACCGCGCTGACGGCGACGGGGGTCGCGGCGAGGTAGAGGAGCAAGGGCTCTTCCGGAGACGGACTCACGAGCATTGGAGGGCTCGAGAGGTACTTCTTGAGGTCGTTGAAGGCTTCCTGGGCCTCGGGGGTCCAGCGGAACCCCTCAAGCCCTCGGAGGATCTTGAAGAACTGGAGGCCCCGCTCCCCCGAACGGGAGACGAAGCGGCTGAGCGCGGCCAGGCGGCCGGAGAGCCGCTGGACATCTTTGACGGAGCGCGGCGGGGGCATCTCTAGGAAGGCCCGGATCTTCTCGGGGTTTGCCTCAATGCCCCGCTGGGACACGAGGAAACCCAGGAGCTTCCCCCCGCGCACCCCGAAGGCGCACTTCTCCGGGTTGAGCTTGATCCCAAACGCGCGGAGGTTGCAGAAGGTCTCTGCGAGGTCGTCGATGTGGGAGGCTGCACGGGGACTCTTGACGACCGCGTCGTCTACGTAGACTTCGACGTTGCGGCCGACTTGATCTTTGAAGACCAGCGTCATCAGGCGCTGGAAGGTGGCTCCCGCATTCTTGAGCCCGAAGGGCATGTGGCGGTAGCAGAAGGTTCCAAGGGGAGTTATGAAACTCGTCTTTTCCTCGTCCCCCTCCGCCATCCGGACTTGATGGTACCCCGAGTAGGCGTCTAGGAAGCTCATCAGCTCGCACCCCGCGGTGGAGTCAACGAGCTGGTCGATCCGCGGGAGCGGGAAGTTGTCTTTGGGGCAAGCGCGGTTAAGGTCGGTGAAGTCCACGCACATGCGCCACTTGCCAGTTGATTTCTTGATGAGGACGGGGTTTGCGAGCCACTCGGGGTGCAACACTTCCCGGATGAACCCCGCCTCTCGGAGCCGGGCTATCTCCGTCTTGATGGCTTCTTAACGTTCGAGGGAGAGCTTCCGCAACTTCTGCTTGATAGGGGGGTGACCGGGGGTTACCGCGAGCTTGTGTTCAATAACCTCCCGGGCGACGCCCCGCATGTCCGAAGGTTTCCACGCAAAAACATCGGAGTTTTCGCGCAGAAAGGCTGTGAGTTGCGCTGCATGGTCTTGGGGGAGCTCTGCCCCGATTTGGACGGTTTTGTCCCCGCTGCCCGGGGACAGCGGGACCTTCCGGAGGCCCCCTTCCGGACGCGGCTTGAGGAGGGGCCTCCCAGGGGATGGCGCAGCGACGTGTACGTTCGGGGGGGGAGCCTCCCCCCCGGGTGCCTTGATCAGGTTGACGCTTCCTATTCTGGCAGCAGCCCGCTCGTATAGGGCACGGGCCATGTCTTGGTCCCCCCGGACGTTGATCACACCATGCGGCCCGGGGATCTTCATGCACAAATAGTTTTGGTGGGTGGCAGCCCCCAGCCGATTGATCGTAGTCCTCCCCATAATCACATTGTAGGAGGAGGGGAGGTCCACTACGTCGAAGCGTACTAGCTCGGTCCGGTAGTTCTCCGGGGTGCCGAAGGTGATCGGGAGATCTACCTTGCCCACGGGGTGGATCGCCTTCCCCGGGACAAACCCTTGCAGAGGCCCTGCCGCTGGTTGCAGGAGCTTCTCATCCACCTGCATTTCCTTGAAGGTTTTGAGGAACAGGACGTCGGCGGAGCTTCCGCCGCCCACGAGGATGCGGGCTAAGTGGCAGTTGTAGATTGTCGCGGAGACAATAAGCGCGTCGTCATGGGGGAAGCGAACCCCTCGCGCGTCTTCCGCCGTAAAGGTGAGGGGGACGTCCGACCACTTGGGCGGCACGGACGCGTGTAGCACCCCCACTACCTTAACTTCTCGCGCGTACTCCTTGCGCTGGCGCTTGGAGTCCCGCCCGGAGGCGGAGCCCCCTACGATGACGTTGATGCGGCGCTGAGAAGTTTGAAAGGGGAGAGCGTCTGAAGGCTCCCCCTCCTGCACCTGCTGCCCCCCCGCGGGAGCGGGAAGGGCCGGAACAGCTGGCCGAGGGGGCAAGGAGGCCGGAGTCCCCCCCCCCTGCCCGCGCTGGTCGAGGAATGCCGCGAAGTGCTGCAGCAGCTGGTGGCAATCTCGGGTGGCGTGGGTACTGAACCCGTGGAAGCTGCACCACGGTCCTTCCCGGCTTCTCCCCGCGGGGCCTTCGCGGCCGCGCGAAGACTGTCCTCCCCCATGGCCTCTTGGCTTGGGAAAGGGGCGGTTGCCCTTTGGGGGGTCGCGCGAGCCGCCTCCGCCCTCGAGGACAAAAGTGTCCCGAGGCCGTGGTTCGCTACGGCCCCCCTGCCTGGGGCGTCTGGGGGGATCCCGAGCCCCCCGCTCGGCGGGGGCAGGAGCCCCCTGGGTCTTCTTCCAGATATCGTCTTCCTCCGCGCGAGCGTACTTTTCGAGTACGTTGAAGAGCTCGTCGGCGGAAGAGGGGCAGCTCCGGGAGAGCCTTCGGTGGAGCTCCCCCGGGAGGATGCCGCTTTTGCAGGCTTCGATGACCGTAGAGTCCGGGACGTGGGCCACTTTGCTTTTCACCTGGGCAAAGCGCTTGAAGAAGCTTCTGATGGTCTCCCCAGTCCTTTGCCGGACAGTATACAGCTGCGAGGAGTCCAGGGGACGCACGTAGTTCCCCTGGAAGTTGGCGCAGAACTCCCGCTTGAGCTGCGAGAAAGACTTGATGGAGCTCGCCTTCAGATTGTAAAACCAGGAGCGGGCAATGCCGGTCAGGTAGAGGGGGAAGACGTTGCATTGGACACTCTCGTCCCCCCCTGCCGCGGAGATGGCTGTGGAGTAGATCTGCACGAACTCGTAGGGGTCCGCTTCGCCATTATAATGCTCGATGTGCGGGGGACGGTAGGGCCGCGGCCATCAGATGCTGCGGAGTCTTCGACATAGAGGCTGGTTCGCCCCCTGCACTTCCCGGGGGGAGCCCCAGTCACTGTCTTCTTTAACGGGGGACGCCCCCTCGTTATCCGAGTCAGGTAGCGGCCCAAGAGGGCCGCCAGAGTGGTGGTGACGACGCTTCTCTTCCGGGCTGGGACTGATTTCCCGGACGTCCGGGCTCCCCTCCGGGGAGGGTGGTTCTTCGGCGGGTCTCTTCCCCCGACCGATGCGAGAGCGAGGCTCCCTGCGACAACGACCGGGGGGAAGCTCTTCCCCGCTACTGGGAGAATGCATTCGCTCAACCTCCCCCCGGGAGAAGCGGACCTGCTTCGCCGGGGGAGGGAGCTCCTGCACTGTAGCAGCCGGCCCGGAAGCTACCGGGGCCTGCTGAGGGGAGCCCCCCGCTGCGGCCCCCGGGACCGGAAAGGGGGGAGCCCCTGCACCATCCAGAACCGGGGAGGGGGCGCCCGGGGCGGCGTCAGGGTCCGAAGAGGGGGCCCCCGTGGCAACGACCGGGACCGAAAAGGGGGAAACCCCTGCGACATCCGGAACCAGTGGGGGGTGAGCCCCCTCGGCTACGTCCTGGGTTGGGGAGCCAATGCGGGGGGAAATTCGCTGAGGCACGGGAGCCGCTCTGTCGACCGGCCCTGGTGCGGTAAACGCAACGCGGGGGGCGGGACTGGCTCCCGGCGTAGGAATAGCCCCCGGCATGAAGTGACCCCCCAGCCCCGGAAGCGAGCCGGGGACGGGGTACCCCCCTGGTGCCACGAAGGGCCCGGGTATAAAAAAGCCTCCCGGCACTGGGACAGGCCCGGGTGCCGAGAAGTGTCCGGAAGTATATCCCGCGGGGGGAGGGAACCCCCCAGCGGGATCATACGGGGTAGACAGCCCCCTCGACGCCGGAGGGACCGCTGGGTATCCCATGAACGGGGGCATGATCCCCGGATACGGGTGCGGCGAAAATGTGGGGGCCGAAGGCCGCGCCAACACACTAAGGAGCTCGTCCATAGAGCGCTGGGCGCGGAGCTGGCCCTCTACGAGAGCCTCCAGCAGGGCGTCCCGGGCAGCCGGGGGGGCCGTCGGGGGGAAACTCGTCCCGGCCGAGGTCCCCGCGGCCTCCGGGAGCGACCCGGAGGTGGAGGCGCCTAGATTGAGAGGAAAGATGGGAGGCGGTACCTGGGAATGGACGCCTCCGGACGGAAGCGCCGGAACAGCAGTGTCCCGGACGGGCGGCGCCAGGTCGCCAGGACCGGCGTCACCGGGAAGGGCGCGGGCCCTTGTTCTCGGAGGAGCCATGGCGATTCGTCACGGATCCCCACGGACGGCGCCAGCTGTCGTGGTATTAAGAATACCCCGGCAGGTTTTGAAGACGATCCTAGCAGAGATTACACAGCGCGGGTTGACCGGGTGACCGGTCCTCCCCCGCCGGACAAACACAAGAAAAGACACGAGGATTTATACAGGTTCGGGTCCCAGTGGGGGCCCTAGTCCTGTCGACGCGCTCCCGACCGGAGTCGGCTGGGGGAGCTCTCTCCGGGGGAGAGGCTTCCGGAGCACGTCTGTGAAATTAGCTATTCCAAATAATAATGAAGTGATCCTTTACAACAGAGGGGTACAAGGGCTATTTATAGCCCCAAAAAGAAGCAAAAAACCTAAACTACCCCGGGAGCCACCGTCGGATTGAAGGGTAGGACCGTCCTTCCCCCGGTCAAACGTCTTGGATGCTTGACAGGTGGTCGCTGATTCCCGAGGCGTCCCTCGCGTGACCTGCACGTGATAAACAAACAGGGATTTTACCTTTTAGGAGGGCGGTGACGTCCGGGACCTCTTCCGGAGAGCAGGGTCTCGGGAGCCCAAAAGGCGGCGCCCGGGGCAGACACCGGAGGCCACTGTCCCCGGGCACATGGCGGCGCCCGGGACATGCCCGGGGGGCACGGTCCCGGAAGCCAAATGGCGGCGCCCGGGACATGCCCGGGAGGCACGGTCCCGGGGGCCAAATGGCGGCGCCCGGGACATGCCCGGGGGGCACGGTCCCGGGGGCCAAATGGCGGCACCCGGGACATGCCCGGGGGGCACGGTCCCGGGGGCCAAATGGCGGCGCCCGGGACATGCCCGGGGGGCACGGTCCCGGGGACCAAATGGCGACGCCCGGGGCATGCCCGGGGGGCACGGTCCCGGGGGCCAAATGGCGGCGCCCGGGGCAGGCACCGGAGGCCACTATCCCCGGGGGCCAAATGGCGGCGCCCGGGACATGCCCGGGGGGCACGGTCCCGGGGCCAAATGGCGGCGCCCGGGGCAGGCACCGGAGGCCACTATCCCCGGGGGCCAAATGGCGGCGCCCGGGACATGCCCGGGGGGCACGGTCCCGGGGGCCAAATGGCGCCGCCCGGGGCAGGCACCGGAGGCCACTGTCCCCGGGCCAATGGCGGCGCCCGGGACATGCCCGGGGGACACGGTCCCGGGGGCCAAATGGCGGCGCCCGGGACATGCCCGGGGGGCACGGTCCCGGGGACCAAATGGCGGCGCCCGGGGCATGCCCGGGGGGCACGGTCCCGGGGGCCAAATGGCGGCGCCCGGGACATGCCCGGGGGGCACGGTCCCGGGGGCCAAATGGCGGCGCCCGGGACATGCCCCGGAGGCACGGTCCCGGGCGCCTAAAAGGCGGCGCCCGGGGCAGGCACCGGAGGCCACTGTCCCCGGGCAATCATGAGCTTACCTGGACTTGACCGCGTGGAGATTTCCCCCAACAATGTTCTTTATAGTGCTCTAAATCTAGGTGAATTCAATAGAATTTGTAAATTTGAAACGGCTCATGACATTTGGAGAAATCTTATGGATATTCATGAAGGAACCTCGATGGTCAAGGATGCTAAATTATTTATCCATAAGGGCCAATTTGAAAAGTTTGCTATGTTGCCCAATGAAGATGTCTCGGAGATGTTTAACCGATTAAATAACATAGTAAATGAGTTAAAAGGGCTTGGTATGGATGTCACAAATGTGGAATTTTGTCATAAGTTTCTTAGAGCCTTACCTTCAAAATATGATACAATTGTAACCTTACTTGTGCTCTCGAACTTGAAGAGTGTGACTCCGTTGGAAGTCTTGAGTGAGATTCTCACTCATGACATATTCAAGATATCTCAAGAAGAAGTGAAAGATGAGGCTTCCGACACCAAGAAGAAGAACATAGCACTCAAAGTTCAAGTCTCCAAAAGGGAAGACAATGAAGAAGAAAGCGATGAGAGAGACACCGATGAGGAAATGGCTCTCTTTGTGAGAAGGTTCAAGCGGTTCATGAAGAAGAGATATCAAGGAAAGTCCTTCAAGAAAGGACAATCATCCGAAAGGAACCCCTTTGAGGAAAGAAGATGTTTTGATTGAGGTGAAAAGGGCCATATCTCCGCACAATGCAAAAACAAGGAAGAAGAAAAATCAGTGAAGAAGAAGAAGTACGAAAAGGAAGGAGAAAGCAAGAAGAAGGTTTTCAAGAAATATTACAAGAAGAAGAAGGATGGACAAGCTTGCTTCATTGAATGGGATTCGGATGCTTCAAGTTTCGATTCCGAAGATGAAGATGAAGCATCACCCAAAGGACTCGCCGGGGTAGCTATCAAGGAAGCTCCATCTCTATTCTCCACTCCTCATTGCCTCATGGCTAAAGGAGAATCGAAGGTATCATGTGATGAAGATGAATATACTTATGATGACCTAGTTGAGATGATCACCGGTTTTGATGACTATATGAGTAAAGAAAAAGAAAAATTCAAGGAATTGAAGAACAGATACAAAACTCTTCAAAATTCCTATGAGGAGCTAAACACATCTCATGAGAGTCTCAAAGAAACTCATGAGATACTTAAGGAAGCTCATGACTCACTAATTACTCATAAAGCCAACAAAACGGATAATGACATAGGCATCACTTGCAATATTTTGAATGACTTGCCCATGATGTCTACTTCTAGCATATCTACATCTTGTGAAGATTTAATTGAATTCCCATCTAGACCTAAAATTGATGATCATGTGCTTAGTCTTGAAAACAATGAACTTAAGGACAAAATTGAAAAATAACAAATGATCTAGCTAAATGCTATGTAGGAGAATCAAAATTAAGACATCTTCTAGATAGTCAAAGGTTCTCCTTAAGAAAAGAAGGACTAGGCTACATTCCTAAAAAGGGGAAACATGCATTTATTCCATTTAAAACCATATTTGTAAAAGAAAAGGGATATTGCAACAAATGTAAAAGTTTAGGTCACATTGAGAAAAATTACCATGCTAGCAAAAGTAATTCATCTCTTATATTCAACTCTTGCTATGTTTTAAAGAAAATGAACAATGGCGATATTAAAGCCAAATTTGTTGGAACCCCGATAATTGGTGCAAAAAAGAAAGCCATTTGGGTCCCAAAATCCTTGGTAACTAACCTCCAAGGAACCAAAAAGATTTGGGTACCTAAAAGAACCTAACCTTGTTTTGTAGGTAAATTATAAGGCCGGAGGACAACATTGGGTGCTTGATAGTGGATGCACTCAACATATGACCAGAAATCACAATATGTTCTCCTCTCTAAATAATGAAGGTGCGGAATATGACAAGATCACATTTGGAGATAATAGCAAAGGAAAGGTAAAAGGTTTAGGTAAAATTGCCATCTCAAACGACCTCTCCATCTCTAATGTGTTGCTTGTCGAATCTCTTAATTTCAATCTCTTATCCGTAGCTCAACTTTGTGATCTTGGATTTATATGTGCATTTTATCCAAAAGAAGTGATTATCACTAGTATTGATGATAATAGGTTGATTTTCAAAGGTTTTAGACATGACAACCTCTATTTAGTTGATTTCAATTCAAATGATGCAAATCTTGGTACATGCTTGTTCACTAAATCATCTAAAGGTTGGCTATGGCATAGAAGGCTTGGACATGTTGGAATGAAACAACTAAATAGACTAGTTAATCATGATTTAGTTGTTGGATTAAAAGATGTAAAGTTTGAGAAAGATAAATTATGTAGTGCTTGCCAAGCCGGAAAACAAGTTGCAAACTCACATCCAACTAAAAGCACAATGTCAACTTCTAGTCCACTTGAATTATTGCATATGGATTTATTTGGACCAACTACTTTTGTGAGTATTGGTGGCAATAGTTATTGTCTTGTCATTGTAGATGATTTTTTCTAGATATACATGGATATTCTTTTTACATGATAAGTCAATTGTGTTTAACACTTTCAAAAGCTTTGCTCAAAGGGCCGAAAATGAATTTAGTTTCAAGATCAAGAAAGTAAGAAGTGACAATGGCTCCGAATTCAAGAATACCAAGGTTGAAAATTGGTGTGATGATAAGGGCATCAAACATGAGTTTTCGGCCAAGTATATACCGGAGCAAAATGGAGTAGTCGAAAGAAAGAACCGGACATTGATAGACATGGCAAGATCTATGCTTTCGGAGTACAATGTTTCGGACACCTTTTGGGCCGAAGCAATCAACACCGCATGCCATGCCTCAAATCGTTTTTATTGTCATCGACTACTAAAGAAAACTCCTTATGAGCTTCTCATCGGAAGAAAACCAAACATTTCCTACTTCCGAGTGTTTGGGTGTAAGTGCTACATCTTGTGAAAAGGTACACACTTATCTAAATTTCAAAGTAAATGTGATGTAGGATTTTTGTTAGGATACTCATCAAATAGCAAAGCATATCGTGTCTACAACCAAAACTCCGGTTTGGTTGAAGAGAATCATGATGTTGAATTTGATGAGACTAACGGCTCTCGAGAGGAGCAAGACAACTTGGATGATGTAGGTAATGAAGGGTTGAGGGTGGCGATGAAGAACATGACCATTGGGGATATCAAGCCGAAAGAAGATAGTGATCAAGATGAAGAACCATCCACTCAAGCTATCCCCACCTCATCAACACCTCAACATGGAGATCAAATAATTGAAGTGGTCAATGTGGAAGACTCCTCTCAACAACAACCGGAAGTACCTTCTACCTCTACTTCACAAAACCCGGTTGATCATCCAATAATTCATCACTCAATTTCCAAAGATCACCCCGTCGATCAAATTGTTGCTGACTTGCGTAAGGGTGTTCAAACTCGTTCTCGTCTTGCTTCATTTTGTGAAAATTACTCTTTTGTTTCCTCTTTTGAGCCGACACATGTAGATGAAGCTTTAAAAGATCCGGATTGGGTGAATGCTATGCATGAAGAATTAAACAACTTCACCCGCAACAATGTTTGGGAATTGGTAGAAGAACCAAATCCGGATGAGCACAATGTCATTGGAACCAAATGGATTTTCAAAAATAAACAAGATGCAAATGGAGTGGTAGTAAGAAACAAAGCAAGATTGGTGGCTCAAGGATACACTCAAGTTGAAGGTTTGGACTTCGGTGAAACCTTTTCTCCCGTAGCTAGACTTGAGGCTATTAGAATCTTGCTTGCTTTTGCTTCATCTCATAATATTAGACTTTATCAAATGGATGTCAAAAGTGCATTTTTAAATGGAAAAATTAATGAATTAGTATTTGTTAAACAACCTCCCGGATTTGAAGATCCTACAAAGCCAAATCATGTGTATAAACTCTCCAAGGATCTTTATGGTCTTAAACAAGCACCTCGTGCTTGGTATGAAAGACTTAGAGACTTCTTAATTTCAAAAGGCTTTAAAATTGGGAAAGTTGATACTACTTTATTTACTAAGAAAATTGGAAATGATTTCTTTGTATGCCAAATTTATGTTGATGACATCATATTTGGATCTACTAACCAAGATTTTTGCAAGGAATTTGGTAATATGATGTCCAGGGAATTCGAGATGTCTTTGATAGGTGAACTAAGCTTCTTCCTCGGATTACAAGTTAAACAACTCAAGGAAGGAACTTTTGTCTGTGAAAGCAAATATGTGAAGGACCTACTCAAGAAGTTCGGACTTGGAGAAGCAAAACCAATCAAGACACCAATGGCCACAAACGGTCACCTTGTCTCTGACGAAGGAGGTAAACCGGTAGACTCAAAGCTTTATAGATCTATGATTGGTAGTTTACTATATCTTACTGCTTCTAGGCCCGATATTATGTTTAGTGTTTGTATGTGTGCAAGATTTCAAGCAAGAAAGTCATTTAATGGCCGTTAAGCGCATTTTGAGGTATCTAAAATATTCATCTAGTATAGGGTTGTGGTATCCAAAAGGTGCTAAATTCGAATTAATTGGATATTCTGATTCCGATTATGCGGGATGTAAAGTGGATAGAAAAAGCACCTCTGACAGTTGTCAACTTTTAGGAAGATCTTTAGTATCTTGGTCCTCCAAGAAACAAAACTCTGTAGCTTTATCAACCGCCGAAGCGGAATATGTTTCCGCGGGTAGTTGTTGTGCACAATTGCTTTGGATGAGGCAAACATTGTTGGATTATGGAATAAAATTTGAAAAAGTGCCTCTTTTGTGTGATAATGAGAGTGCGGTGAAAATTGCTACAAATCCAGTTCAACACTCTCGGACCAAGCATATAGATATCCGACACCACTTCCTTAGAGATCATGTTAGCAAAGGTGATGTGGTGGTGGATAATGTGAGAACCGAAGATCAATTAGCGGATATATCACTAAGCCCTTAGATGAAAGTCATTTTTGTAAACTCCGAATTGAGCTTAACGTCATTGATATATCAAATGTGGCTTGAAATGTTGAACTCATATTGGTTGTGCTTAAAGTGTTACTTGATTGCATGAACTTCCTCTTTTAGAGCATTTTAGGCTCCTTTATCGGCAATTGAGTAAAATGAACCAAAAATATGTTAAGTTGTAAGATAAATAATTCCCCTTTGGTGATATTGTCTATATCTTACTTATAGTTATCTTATATATATATATATTACCCTATCCAAATCACTTATGAGCATCAAATCAAACAAATTCCTCCAAGATTTTCAGTCCTTCCAGCGGTCTGACCGAACCAATTGCGGTCTGATCGAATGCATCTCTAGAGAGCATCTTAAAATTCCTTCTTCCAGTGGTCTGACCGGTATCTCGCCCTCGGTCTGACTAAACTTTCATGACCAGAGACCTTTTTATCTCGAATCTCTGTCCTTTTCACTTTCTTCCCCACTTGTCTCTTTCACGTGCGCCTCAAATTTTTTGGAATCTTCCTCTCCGGTCAAACCCTAGCTACGCCCGGGCAAACCGTGGTTCAAGATCACCTCCAAACCTGGTCTTCTAGGTACATTTCTCGGATTCTTCTTCTTTCTCGAACTAGTTTCCTGTTCATCTTGAAATTTAGGGCAAATGCTATGAGTCAAGTCTAAATCTGTTCAAATCCTGAAATTGTCTCTTCCTCTTGATGCAATAAGTATTTTCACACGTACATTTGTCCACATTGTGCGCTAAAATCAAGTAAATCTCAGGAATCATGTCAAACCCTAACTCTACGGTTGCGCCGGTCTGACCGCCCCTGTTCGGTCTGACCGACAGCAATAGTAGAGCAATGGTTTACTGATCTGTTGTCGTATCGATTTGTTTTGTTTGTTCCTGTTTCCTAGTATCTTATTTGATGCAAATCTTCCAAATCTTATAGTGGTCGAGGTAATCAAGGCAATGTCTCCATCCAGACAAACAAGAAGAAATTGGCGAAACGGCCAAAAAGGGCTCTACCCTCGAGCAGTAGCGACAGTCATGCTGATGACTGGGTGCCCTCGCCCGGAGATTCAGAAACAGAACAGTCGTCTCATCGTGGCGGATCTTCGTATATGGGCATGGACATCGAGAGCGAGGATGATGAAATAAACGTCCACGCATATCAAGGCCCGAAGAAGAACTGGACGTCAAGTAACTACACGAAGGCGAGGACCTCCTACGCCTACAATCATGCAAATGACGCCACAACTCCTCATTTTCACTCGATGACCCAACAGGATGCATTCTATGGGCATATGATCCACAAGAACATTTTCGAGCACAAGTGGATCGAATGGGCGTATGTGGTGAATCAGCCCATCATGGCTCCCTTGGTGCAGATCTTCAAGGACATTGGTCTTTATGACTTTGTGGAGCACAAATGCCCATGGAACGCCACTGCTATCAGACAGTTTTATGCTATGATCGAGATCAGATGGGCGGACTAGAAAATCATGTGGATGACAGGCTCTAGGCGGTATGAGGCCACTTTTGAGGAGTTTGCTGCGGCAAACAAGATAAATTATGAGGAAATGAAGGAGGGGATCAATATGGAGGATGAGGATGACCTCCATGAGGATGACTGGCTCCAGTTTTATGAGCAGCCGGGAGGTGGATAACGGATCGTACCTGGCACCGTTACAGGTCTCAAAGTCCTCCCTGCTGTGGTCAACAAAATCATACGAGCCACGATCCATCCAAAGAGTGGAAATCGAGAAGTAGTCCGAGATTACTATTGGAACTTCATCGACCACATCCTCAAGAGTCATCGGATCAACATTGTCTCATTCATCTTGAAGACAATTGAGGATGTCTCGGTAACCACTCTGCCGAACCTATATTTTGCTCCATATATCATGTCTTTGCTGCTCCAGAAGACGAAGTTCCCTCGTGGATCATGTGACATCAGACATCTCGGCTATAAGCCGTTTAGTATCAATCCGCGCGTCTTGGCTCGAGGCCATGGAGCACAGCATCAGCAGCAGCAGCAGCCGGCTCAGCCTATGCCTCCTCCTCCTCAGCCTCAGGCACAGCAGCCAGCTCAGTCTAGCCAAGCCCCCGCCTGGTTTACACAGTTCCAGCAGCAGTTCCATCAGCCGATGATGGATCAGTTCGCTACTCTTCTCCAGGGGCTTGCGCTTGCTCGCTCGGACTTGGCAGCATTGAATGATCAATTCCAGACCTTCTCGTCGCGCCAAGATCAGTTTGAGCAGTGTTTTGACGCCTTCTCCGCTCACTTCTACACCCGTTTCCCTCAGACTCCTCCTTTTCATCCTCCAGATGATGATGCTCCTGCCGATTCTTAGCTTTTATGGCAATTTGTCGAGGGAAATCTCCGCGGGACTAAGTCCAGGTAAGATGTGTCACGATTACCCGGGGACCTGGCCTCCGGCCCCGTCCCGGGCGCCGCCTTTTGGCTCCCGGGACGTGGCCTCCGGGGCCGCCCCGGGCGCCGCCATTTGCCCGGGGACGTGGCCTCCGGGGACGTGGCCTCCGGTGCCCTCCCGGGCGCCGCCATTTGCCCGGGGATGTGGCCTCCGGGGCCTCCCCGGGCGCCGCCTTTTGGCTCCCGGGACGTGGCCTCCGGTGCCCTCCCGGGCGCCGCCATTTGCCCGGGGACGTGGCCTCCGGGGCCTCCCCGGGCGCCGCCTTTTGGCTCCCGGGACGTGGCCTCCGGGGCCGCCCCGGGTGCCGCCTTTTGGCTCCCGGGACGTGGCCTCCGGTGCCCTCCCGGGCGCCGCCATTTGCCCGGGGACGTGGCCTCTGGGGCCTCCCCGGGCGCCACCTTTTGGCTCCCGGGACGTGGCCTCCGGGGCCGCCCCGGGCGCCGCTTTTGGCTCCCGGGACGTGGCCTCCGGGGCCTCCCCGGGCGCCGCCTTTTGGCTCCCGGGACGTGGCCTCCGGTGCCCTCCCGGGCGCCGCCATTTGCCCGGGGACGTGGCCTCCGGGGCCTCCTCGGGCGCCGCCTTTTGGCTCCCGGGACATGGCCTCCGGTGCCGTCCCGGGCGCCGCCTTTGACCTGGGGACGTGGCCTCCGGCGCCGTCCCGGGCCTCATCGCCCTCCTGAAGGTAAAGTCTCGAACTGTTTGTCACGTGCAGGTCACGCGAGGAGCGCCTCGGGAACTGGCAACCACCTGTCAAGCATCCAAGGCATTTGACCGAGAGAAGGACGGTCCTGCCCTTCAATCCGACGGTGGCTTCCGGGGTAGTTTAGGTTTTTTGCTGCTTTTCGGGGCTATAAATAGCCCTTGTACTCCTCTGTTGTAAGGGATCGGTTCATTTATTGGAATAGCTAAACTCACAGGCGTGCTCCGGAAGCCTCTCCCCCGGAGAGAGCCTCCCCAGCCGACTCCGGTCGGGAGCGCGTCGACAGGACTAGGGCCCCCACCGGGACCCGAACCTGTATAAACCCGTGTGTCATTCTTTGTGCTTGTCCGGCAGGGGAGGACCGGTCATCCGGTCAACCCGCGCCGCGTAATCTTCGCTAGGATCATTCTCAAAACCTGCCGGGGTATTCGCAATACCACGACAGTTGGCGCCGTCCCTGGGGATTCGTGACAAGACGCCATGGCTCCCCCAAGAACAAGGGCTCGCACCCTTCCTGGTGATCCGGGTCTCGGAGACTCGGCGCCGTCCGCCCGGGACACTGCTGTCCCGGCGGTCCCTTCCGGAGGCGACCTGGCCCAGGTACCGCCTCCCTCCTTTCCTCTTAACTTAGGTGCTTCTACCTCCAGGTCGTTCCCGGTGACCGCGGGGACCTCGGCCGGGACAACCGTCCCCCCGACGGCTCCCCCGGCTCCCCGGGACGCCTTGCTCGAAGCTCTCGTGGAAGGCCAGCTCCGCGCCCAGCGCTCCATGGACGAGCTCCTTAGCGTGTTGGCGCGGCCTCCGGCCCCCACATTTGCGTCGCACCCATATCCGGGGAACATGCCCCCGTTTATGGGTTACCCGGCGGCCCCTCCGGCCTCTGGGGGGTTGTCCGCCCCGTATGATCCTGCCGGGGGGGTTCCCTCCCCCTGCGGGATACACGTCCGGACCCTTCCCGGCACCCGGGCCTGTCCCGGTGCCAGGAGGTTATTTCATGCCAGGGCCCTTCGTGGCACTAGGGGGGTACCCCGTCCCCGGCCTGTTCTCGGGGCCGGGAGCCCACCTCTTGCCGGGGGTTTACCCCGCGCCGGGAGCTAGTCCCGCCCCCCGCGTCGCGTTTACCGCACCGGGGGCGGTTGACAGAGCAGCCCCCGTGCTGCAGCGGACTTCCCCCCGCATGGGCTCCCCGGTTCCGGACGCCGCCACCCGGGCTCCCCCCTCGCCGGTTCCGGGTGTTACAGGGCCTGCCCCCTTCCCGGTTCCGGTCGTGGCCACTGGGGCCCCCTCCACTTCGATTCCAGGCGTCGCCGCGGGCGCCCCCTCCCCGGTTCCGGATGGTACAGGGGCTTCCCCCTTTCTGGTCCCGGGGGTTGTGGCAGGGGGCTCGCCCCACCCGGCTCCGGAAGCTACAGCGCACGAGCTCCCTCCCTCGGCGGGACAGGTCCGTTTCGTCCCAGGGGAGGTCGAGCGAATGCGTTCACCAGAGCGCGGGGAAGAACTTCCCCCCGGCCGCGGGCGCGGAGAGCCTCGCTCTCGCACGGGTCGAGGGAAGAGACCCACTGAAGAGCCAACCTCTCCGGCGGAGAGCCCGGACGTCCGGGAAGTCAGTCCCTGTCCGGAGGAAAAGCGTCGCCACCGCCATTCTGGCGGACCTCTCGGACCGCTTCCGGACTCAGACAACGAAGGTCCCGTGAAAGAAGACAGCGACCGGGGCTCTCCCCGGGAAGTGCAGGGGGCCAACCAGCCCCTGTGCCGAAGACTTCGCAGCATCCGGTGGCCGCGGCCCTACCGCCCGCCACACATCGAACACTATAACGGTGAGGCGGACCATTACGAGTTCGTGCAGGTCTACTCCACTGCCATCTCTGTGGCCGGGGGGGACGAGACAGTACAGTGCAATGTCTTCCCCCTCTACCTCTCCGGCATTGCCCGCTCCTGGTTCTACAACCTGAAGGCCGGCTCCATGAACTCTTTCTCGCAGCTCAAGCGGGAGTTCTGTGCCAACTTCCAAGGGAACTATGTGCGTCCCCTAGACTCCTCGCAGCTGTACACTGTCCGGCAGAGGACTGGGGAAACCATCAGAAGCTTCTTCAAGCGCTTCGCTCAGGTGAAGAGCAAAGTGGCCCACGTCCCCGACTCTACGGTCATCGAAGCCTGCAAAAGCGGCATCCTCCCGGGGGAGCTCCACCGAAGGCTCTCCCGGAGCTGCCCCTCTTCCGCCGACGAGCTCTTCAACGTGCTCGAAAAGTACGCTCGGGCGGAGGAAGACGATATCTGGAAGAAGACCCAGGGGGCTCCCGCCCCCGTTGACCTGGGCCAGGGATCCCCCCAAACGCTCCAGGCAGGGGGGACGTAGAGAGCCACGGCCTCGGGACACCTTTGTCCTCGAGGGCGGAGGCGGCTCGCGCGACCCCCCGAGGGCCAACCGCCCCTTCCCCAAACCGAAGGGCCATGGGGGAGGACAGTCTCCGCGTGGCCGGGAAGGCCCCGCGGGGAGAAGGCGGGAAGGACCGTGGTGCAGCCTCCACAGGTCCAATACCCACGCTACCCGAGATTGTAGCCAGCTGCTGCAGCACTTCGCGGACTTCCTCGACCAGCGCGGGCAGGGGGGGACTCCGGCCTCCTTGCTCCCTCGGCCAGCTGTTCCGGCTCTTCCCGCTCCCACGGGGGGTCAGCAGACGCAAGAGGGGGAGCCTTTAGAAGCTCTCCCCTTTCAAACTTCGCAGCGGCACATCAACGTCATCGTGGGATGATCTGCCTCCAGGCGGGACTCTAAGCGCCAGCGTAAGGAGTACGCGCGCGAGGTCAAGGTTGTGGGGGTGCTACACACGTCCCCGCCACCAAAGTGGTCGGACGTCCCCCTCACCTTCACGGCAGAAGACGCGCGGGGGGTTCGCTTCCCCCACGACGACGAGCTCATTGTCTCCGCGACCATCTACAACTACCATCTGGCCCGGATCTTGGTAGACGGCGGGAGCTCCGCCGATGTCTTATTCCTGAAGGCCTTCAAAGAAATGCAGGTGGATGAGAAGCTCCTGCAGCCCGCTGCCGGACCCCTACAAGGTTTTGTCCCGGGGAAGGCGATCCACCCCGTGGGCAAGGTAGATCTTCCAATGACCTTCGGCACCCCGGAGAACTACCGGACCGAGCTGGTCCGCTTCGACGTAGTAGACCACCCCTCCTCCTACAACGCGATTATGGGGAGGACGACAATCAAACAGCTGGGGGCTGCCACCCATCAAAACTATCTCTGCATGAAGATCCCCGGGCCGCATGGCGTGATCAACGTCCGGGGAGACCAAGACATGGCCTGTGCTCTATACGAGCACACCGCGGCCACAATCGGAAGCGTCAACCTCATAAAGACGCCCAGGGGGGAGGCTTCTCCCCCGGAACTAGATGCTGCCGCACCACCGCCCGGGAGGCCCCTCCTCAAGCCGCGTCCGGAAGGAGGCCTCCGGAAGGTCCTGCTGTCCCCGGGCAACGAAGACAAAATCGTTCGGATCGGGGCGGAGCTCCCCGAGGAGCACGCAGCGCAACTTGCGGCTTTTCTGTGCGAAAACTCCGATGTTTTTGCATGGAAGCCGTCAGACATGCGGGGCGTCGCCCGGGAGGTCATTGAGCACAAGCTTGCAGTGGCCCCCGGTCACCCCCCGGTCAAACAGAAGCTGCGGAAACTCTCCCTCGAGCGCCAAGAGGCAATCAAGGCGGAGATCACCCAGCTCCGAGAGGCGGGGTTCATTCGGGAGGTCCTGCACCCCGAATGGCTAGCGAACCCCGTCCTCGTCAAGAAATCAACCGGCAGGTGGCGGATGTTCGTGGACTTCACCGACCTTAACCGCGCCTGCCCCAAAGACAACTTCCCGCTCCTGCGGATTGATCAGCTCGTCGACTCCACTGCGGGGTGCGAGCTCATGAGCTTCCTAGACGCCTACTCGGGCTACCATCAAGTCCGGATGGCGGAAGGGGACGAGGAAAAGACGAGTTTTATTACTCCCCTCGGAACCTTCTGCTACGTCCATATGCCCTTCGGGCTCAAGAACGCGGGGGCGACCGTCCAGCGCCTCATGACGCTGGTTTTCAAAGAGCAAGTCGGCCGCAACGTTGAAGTCTACGTAGACGACGCGGTTGTCAAGAGTCCCCGCGCAGCCTCCCACGTCGACGACCAGGCTGAAACCTTCCGCAACCTCTGCGCGTTCGGGCTCAAACTGAACCCGGAGAAGTGCGCCTTCGGGGTGCGAGGGGGGAAACTCCTAGGTTTCCTCGTGTCCCAGCGGGGCATTGAGGCAAACCCCGAGAAGATCCGGGCATTCCTAGACATGCCCCCGCCGCGCTCCGTCAAGGATGTCCAGCGGCTCTCCGGCCGCCTAGCCGCACTCAGCCGCTTTGTCTCCCGGTCGGGGGAGCGGGGCCTCCAGTTCTTCAAGATCCTCCAAGGGCTCGAGGGGTTCTGCTGGACCCCCGAGGCCCAGGAGGCGTTCGACGACCTCAAGAAGTACCTCACGAGCCCTCCAATGCTTGTGAGTCCGTCCCCGGAAGAGCCCTTGCTCCTCTACCTCGCCGCGACCCCTGTCGCCGTCAGCGCGGTCTTGGTGAAGGAGCAAGGGGGGCAGCAGCGTCCGGTGTACTACGTGAGTGAGGCCCTCCAAGGGGCCAAAACTCGGTACACGGAAATGGAGAAAATCTGCTACGCCCTCCTCATGGCGTCCCGGAAGCTTCGGCATTACTTCCTGGGGCACCCCATAACTGTCCCGTCGTCCCTCCCCCTCGGGGAGGTACTGCGGAACAAAGAAGCCACAGACCGGATGGGGAAGTGGGGGGCCGAACTCGCCCCCTTCTCCCTGTCCCTTACCAGCCGCTCCGCCATCAAGTCGCAGGTCCTCACCGACTTCGTCGCAGAGTGGACTCCCGCCTCTGGGTCCGGGGACGAAGATCTCCCTGTGCCGCCCCGACGCAGTGATCATTGGACCCTCATGTTCGATGGGTCGCTGTGTCTCACCGGGGCGGGTGCGGGAGTAGTCCTCCGGAGCCCCGAGGGGAAGGAACTTGAGTACGCCGCGCGGCTCGAGTTCCCCGCAACCAACAGCGTCGCCGAATACGAGGCTTTGCTCCTCGGGCTGCGCCTCGCGCGCTCCCTGGGGATCCGGTGCCTCCTAGTCAAGGGAGATTCTCAGCTCGTAGTTTGCCAAATGGACAAGTCTTACCTGTGCCATGACGCAAACTTAAGTCTTTATTTGCAGGAAGTGCGAAAGATGGAGAGGCATTTTGACGGCCTCGAGGCCCGGCATATCCCACGTAGGGACAATGACCGGGCCGACGCCTTGGCCCGGGCGGCAAGCGCCCGGCAATCGCTCCCCAAGGGGGCCTTCCTGGAGATCATCACGAAGCCCTCGGTGGCCTCCTCGGACACGGGCGACGAGCCTCATGTCCCGGAGGTCGCCGAGATCACCCGGACTCTGTCTTGGATGGACCCCCTCATCTCCTTCATCAAGGGGGAGGGGGACCCTCCTAGTGAGACCGAGGCTAAACGCCTCCGGGCTAAAGCCCGGGCATATCTCCTGCTGGAGGGGAGGCTCTACAAGCGGGGGGCTTCCGCCCTCCTGCGCTGCCTCCCCCGGCCGGAGGGACTTCAACTTCTCGAAGACATCCACGCGGGGAGCTGCGGTTCTCACCTAGCCCCGCGTGCCATCGCAGCCAAGGCCCTCCGGCAGGGCTTCTACTGGCCCACGGTCATGCACGACGCGCGAGACCTCATCTCCGCGTGCGAGGCATGCCAGAAGATGGCCAAGGGCTCGAACCTCCCCCCTATAGCGCTGCAGACGATCCCCATCACTTGGCCCTTTGTGCGCTGGGGGATGGACCTCTTAGGGCCCTTCCCCCCAGCGCCCGGGGGATACAAGTATGCGGTAGTCGCAGTAGACTATTTTACAAAGTGGGTTGAGGCGGAGCCTTTGGCCAGCATCACGTCCCGGGCCGTTCAGCGGTTTTTTTCGAAAAACGTCGTATGTCGTTTTGGTGTCCCCCGGGAAATTACCGTGGACAACGGGACTCAATTCGACTCGGCTTATTTTCGGGAATTCTGCGAAGGCCTGGGGCTTGTCATCCACTTCGCCTTGGTGGCCCATCCCCGGAGCAATGGGGCTGTCAAGAGGGTCAACGGTGTGATCCTACAGGGGTTGCGCCGGAGACTCGAGCAAACCGCTTCTAAGCGGGGCGCATGGGCGGAGGAGCTCCCCAGCATCCTTTGCTCCATGCGCACGACCCCATCCCGGGCGACGTGGCGTACTCCCTTCTCCCTGGTCTACGGGGCGGAGGCAGTCCTCCCCCCGGAGATTGGCTTCCGGTCACTACGGGTTGAGCTCCTGGGGGGAGCTACGCCCTCAGCGTACCAGGCCAACGAGGCCAACCAGCGTCTGCAGATCAACCTCGTGGAGGAGGAACGCGATCGAGCGCTCCTCCGCCACGCCATCTACGAGCAAGAAATAGCGTGCGCGTACAATCAGCGCGTGCGCGAGAAAGCTTTCCGCCTTGGGGACCTTGTCCTCAAGCGCGTGACGGACCCCCAGGCCCAGGGCAAGCTCTCCCCCAAGTGGGAGGGCCCCTACAGGATCTCCGCGGTCCTGGGCTCGGGGGCCTACAAGCTCTCCAACCTTCAAGAGCAGGAGCTGAAGCACACGTGGAACTTGCATTTACTTCGCAAGTTCTATGTTTAGCCTTACGGGCCTGTCCCCTCCCCCGGAGCGTTCACGCCGGAGGGGGAGGAGGGACACTGTATTTTCCTCCCCTTTCGCGGCTTCGCAGGGGGAGGCCTTGTACTTCATTTTATTAGCAATACATAGGACTTGCTCTTTAAACTCTCATTGCAGGTCTCTCTCATTGCCGCCCCTAGCGGCGATGCCCTCCCCACGAGGATGCCCTCCCCGCGAGGAAGTGGGCCAGTCCCAACAAGTCCCTACAACGGGAGTTTCCACTCCCGTAGGGCGGCTTACGATCAGCCCTCGTGGACTGAGGGTGTAAGCGGCAACCCGGTCACAATGGCCGTGGTAACGAGTCACTTTGGGAGACTAGTCCCCTGCCCAAACACTCAAGCCCCGTCTTCGGGCACTTCCTCCCCCGGGAGTCGACGCTATTCCCGGCTCCCCGTTTTCACGGCGACCGAAAGATCGGCCCCTTGCGGCTCGATTGGATCTATCTTCCTCCTCCGGGAGTCGACGTTATTCCCGGCTCCCCGTTTTCACGGCGACCGGAAGATCGGCCCCTTGCGGCTCGATTGGATCTATCTTCCTCCTCCGGGAGTCGACGTTATTCCCAGCTCCCCGTTTTCACGGCGACCGGAAGATCGGCCCCTTGCGGCTCGATTGGATCTATCTTCCTCCTCCGGGAGTCGACGTTATTCCCGGCTCCCCGTTTTCACGGCGACCGGATGATTGGTCCCCAGCGACCTTATTCCCGGCTCCCCGTTCTCACGGCGACCGCATGAATGCCTCCCGGAGACCCTATTCCCGGCTCCCCGTTCTCACGGTGACCGGACGATTGTCTCTCGGAGAAGTCACGGGTTTCTCGGGCATTTTCTTCCCTAAAGACCCTATTCCCGGCTCCCCGTTCTCACGGTGACCGGACGATTGTCTCTCGGAGAAGTCACGGGTTTCTCGGGCATTTTCTTCCCCAAAGACCCTATTCCCGGCTCCCCGACCGGACGGATGTCTTCTAGGAAGCTCGCCTCCGGAAATCTCACCGGGTTTTCTTGGATGTTTCTTCCACATGAGGCCTCCTTCCCGGCTCCCCGTTCTCACGGCGACCGGACGATTGTCTCCCGGAAGGTCTTCTCCTTGAAAACCTCGTTTTAAAGTTTTCTAACTTAGAAAATTTCCTATCCTACAGGTGACTACTATCCCGGGGGCCTTGTTACCCCCACAGCGCGCGGAGCTATTCTCCGGCCCGCTGTGGGCGGGGGGGGGGGGGGGGGGGGATAAGGAACCCTCGGGTGTCGACCGCACCGCCCACGAGGAAACTTAGCTCATCCTTGTTAAGATGAGTCGTCCAGACCATCCAAGAAGAAGAAAATAAAGAGGCAATGAAAGGAAACAACAACACAGCGCTTTATTGATTAGCAAACCCGGAGGACATCTTCCCCCTCCGGTGGGCTTCGGAAACGATACAACCCGGGTTCTAACTCGGGGGATTCTCTAAGCCCTAAGGCTCCTACGCCTAATACTCCCGGAGGCTCTCCACTAGCTCCTGGGTCAAGTCCCGGTACAACGCCCGTACGCGGCGCCGAGCGTCCCGGAGCACATCTTCAGGCCAAAACTCGTATCCCGCCAGTGGAAGTATCCGGAGGGGAGGGATCATCCGGAACCCCGGTCGCGGAGGGGACAATTCGGCACGATGATTATCGAAGTTGTCCAAGTGCCACTCCGGACGCCACCTCAACCGGATCGGCTCCCGGACACTATCCTCGCCGCCATTCCCGGAGAGAAGGCTTAGCAAAATCAAAGCCGCTTGGGCGTCCCCCGGGGAGCCCCTCCCGGACCTTCGCCCGGGAGCAACCTCTCGGGAACCCTGGTAACAGTAAATTCAATTCAAAGACTTAGAAAAAAATTCTAACTTCATTGCATTCAAAATGTTTATGTACAAGTGCCCGGGGCTTCTTCTAAGAAGCTACCGAAATCAAAAAGTCCTAAAACAAAAAAGGGCCCTAGCTAAGACCCGGGGGGAGGCTCATACATGTTCATTGGCGTCCTCCCCCCGGGGGGCTTCCTCCAAGGCCGGGGCTGGGGCGTCTCCCGCCGGAGGCGCCGGAGCCGGGAACCACGCCCGGATGATCCGGTCGTAGAACCCTCCGGCGAGCTGCTGGACCTCCCGGCGCGAAGGCTCGAAGGAGTCCGGGAAGCTTCGGGGGATGCGGCCCCCGATCGCCCGGGCGCCGACCCCCAGGAACTCGACGAGCCCCGCAGCGGCCACGACGACGGGGATCGCCCGAGCCCGTGCCCGAACGTCGGCAGCCTCCGGGATGGCGGAGACCTGTGCGTTGAGAAAACGCACAGCCTCCGCGAGGGTCGCCGGCGGCACCTCCCTGCTCTCGGAGCCGAGGCTTACGCCAAGGCCCTCGAGGGCCGACCGGACGGAGCGGCCTGCGTTCGCTACCGCCCGGACGCTCGAGCTCTCGAGCTCCCGGAGCGCCTCCTCCCTCGCCTTGGCCTCCTCCCGGAGGCGGGCGTTGACGACCTCGGAAATATGGACCTGGGCCCGTACCCGGGTCAATTCCGCGAGGGCTTCGTCACGTTCCCGGAGGGCCTCCTCGCGCTGCCCTACGGAGGCCGCGGCCCGGCCCTCCGCCTCCTTAAGCAGCCGGGCGACCCGCTGCTCAAGGCCCCAGGTAACAGCTGCCACCTACAAAATACATAAGAGTTAGAAAAATTTCAAAGTGCAGGGGATGAGCGAAGGCGTTATCGACTCGGGTTACCTGGGCCCCGAGGGACTGAACCCCTCGAAACGCTCATGGAGCGTCCCTCCCGCGACGAAGGCCTGCACCTTCCGGGTATGCAGGTCCTCCGAGTAGCGGGCGACCTCCCTTGTGGGGAACAAAGGGTCTCCCGCTCGGCGCCGCCGGCGCGGCCGGCGGGGGGTCCCCGGACCTCAAGGTCCGGTAACGCGGCCGGCGTCTTCGTCGACGAGGTAGTGACCCCCGAAGACGTGGCCAAGGAGCTCTCGGCGGGAGCCTCCGCCCGGGGGGGAACCATCAGGCCTTTCCCTGCCCCGGGCCGGAAGGTCCTCGGGGCCCCCTCCTCCGGAGGAACCTCGTAGACCGAGGGGCTCCCCCCCTCGTCCACCGGCCAAACCCACGGGGGCGAGGCCCCCGCGAATCTCACCTCCAGCCTCTCCGGCTCCAAAGAAGCCAGAAGGGGCGGGAGGAGCTCCACCGTGAGCGGCGATGGGGCGTAGTTCGCCGAGTCGGACGCCGGCCCGCCCGCGGCCGCCTCCTCCCCCCACGCCTCGACGGGGCCCTTCGGGGGGGGAGGTGTTGCTTCCTTCTGGGACGGTGCCCGGGCACGTTCGCTCCCGGGAGTCTCGTCCCGGGGCTTCGCCGGTGTCGCCGGCGTCGTCGTCGATGGGCCGGGGGTCTTTTGAACCCGGGCCTTCTTGGGTTCCGAGCTCCCGGCCGCCTCCTTCCCCCGTTTGTGCGACCCGGGGGTGGGGAGAGGCTTCCTCACCGGTAGCTTTAGCCCGAAGGCCGCCGCTACCAAGATCTTGGGGGGGCCCTCGCCCACGGCACGCACGACGCGCTCGTGCTCATCGGCGAAGTACCTCCCCAAGAGGTTCTCCGCCTTCTCCCGCGTCGTCGGGTACGGCCGGACTGCAAGAGGTAAAGAGTTAGTCAATTTCTTAAGAATTTGTAAGTACAATGCAGCGGGTTCCCGGAGCTTACGTCGCGTCACCGGCTTCACCGGGGGCCGCTGCTCGGGGCCCATGCCGATCCCCCTCTTCCCGCCGGTGAAGGGGGAGATCCGGAGGAGAGCCATCTCCTCAGCTGCGTCCCGCATCGAGCGGGTCTTCTTGGAGAGGATCACCTTGCCGAGGAGCTCGTACTCCTCGTCCGTCCACACCGGCGGCTTTGGTGCGGACGACCGGCTGTAGGTGGGGGCCTCCGGGGCGTACACCACCGCGTCGTCTCGGACCCGGAGGTAGAACCACCTTCAGACCCAATCCCCCCAGTGGTCCCGGGAGGCCGCCGCCGGGTAGTCGATTACCCGGGCCGGCAACATCTGGACCATCACCGAACCGAAGGGGGACTTGGGGCCCCCCTTCACCAGGTGGGAGGTCCACGCCGCCGGTTTGTAGAAGTACCGGAAGGCGCGAAGGTTGGGCTCCCGCCCGGTCGCTGTCTCTTGGAGTCAAATGAAGAGGCCCATCCGGACGAGCGCGTTCGGGGTGAGGTGGTTGAGAGCCACCCCGTACTCCTTGAGAAACTCCCGAGCATGGGATGCACCGGGAGCCGGAGCCCCGCCTCGAGGAAGGCCTCGAAGGCCACGACCTCTCCGGGCCTGGGGCGGGGGGCCCCGTCTTTCTTCACGGGGACTCGGATGTCCCCGTCCACAACGATGCCTCTTTCGGCCAAGGACTCGGCGTCCTCGGCCGTGAACTCCGACGCCCAGAGGAAATCCGAGGGGATTTCCTCCGGGGGCACCTCCGTGGTCTTCGCTCGACCCTTGGGTGCCATGAGGTTAGTTTTCTTTTTTGGTGGCTAACTTTGCCGGAGGCTACTACTAGAAACTCCCGGACACCTGCTACCGGAAAGGGCTACCGGAAAGAGCTACCGGGAGAGGGCTACCGGGAGAGCAAAAACTGTTGAGGCCAAAAATTTGGAATGAGCTTCCGGGCCCCCCAAGGTCCTATTTATAGGGGCGGGGCGTGGTCTAGATGCACGCCACGTGGCACCCGCGGATCAATCTGGACGGGCACGTGAATCGAGGCGCCGGTTTGAACTGCGCGCGCATTTATGGCAAAATGGCGCGGCTTTAAGCGTGGGGCACGTAAACCGAAGCGTCGCGGCTCTGGTAGCTTGGCTCGGAGATCTTCCCGGTGACCTGAACCATAGCCACCGGGGACTCGAACATCGTCCCCGGCGGGCATGGGGGGCTGCTGTCGGGGGAAATCTCCGTGGGACTAAGTCCAGGTAAGATGTGTCACGATTACCCGGGGACCTGGCCTCCGGCCCCATCCCGGGCGCCGCCTTTTGGCTCCCGGGACGTGGCCTCCGGGGCCGCCCCGGGCGCCGCCATTTGCCCGGGGACGTGGCCTCCGGTGCCCTCTCGGGCGCCGCCATTTGCCCGGGGACGTGGCCTCCGGGGCCTCCCCGGGCGCCGCCTTTTGGCTCCCGGGACGTGGCCTCCGGGGCCACCCCGGGCGCCACCTTTTGGCTCCCGGGACGTGGCCTCCGGTGCCCTCCCGGGCGCCGCCATTTGCCCGGGGACGTGGCCTCCGGGGCCTCCCCGGGCGCCGCCTTTTGGCTCCCGGGACGTGGCCTCCGGTGCCCTCCCTGGCACCGCCATTTGCCCGGGGACGTGGCCTCCGGGGCCTCCTCGGGCGCCGCCTTTTGGCTCTTGGGACGTGGCCTCCGGGATTGCCCCGGGCGCCGCCTTTTGGCTCCTGGGACGTGGCCTCCGGTGCCCTCCCGGGCGCCACTATTTGCCCGGGGACGTGGCCTCCGGGGCCTCCTCGGGCGCCGCCTTTTGGCTCCCGGGACATGGCCTCCGGTGCCGTCCCGGGCGCCGCCTTTGACCCGGGGACGTGGCCTCCGGCGCCGTCCCGGGCCTCATCGCCCTCCTGACGGTAAAGTCTCGAACTGTTTGTCACGTGCAGGTCACGCGAGGAGCGCCTCGGGAACTGGCAACCACCTGTCAAGCATCCAAGGCATTTGACCGAGAGAAGGACGGTCCTGCCCTTCAATCCGACGTTGGCTTCCGGGGTAGTTTAGGTTTTTTGCTGCTTTTCGGGGCTATAAATAGCCCTTGTACCCCTCTGTTGTAAGGGATCGGTTCATTTATTGGAATAGCTAAACTCACAGGCGTGCTCCGGAAGCCTCTCCCCCGGAGAGAGCCTCCCTAGCCGACTCCGGTCGGGAGCGCGTCGACAGGACTAGGGCCCCCACCGGGACCCGAACCTGTATAAACCCGTGTGTCATTCTTTGTGCTTGTCCGGCGGGGGAGGACCGGTCATCCGGTCAACCCGCGCCACGTAATCTTCGCTACGATCATTCTCAAAACCTGCCGGGGTATTCGCAATACCACGACACAATTGATGCCAAAGGGGGAGAGAAGAGAGTAGGGGAGAGAACTTTAGATGAAAGAACTTTTGATGTAAAGTTTTTAACTTCTATGTGGATGACATTTATGTTGGATGACACTTTTTTGAGATTGTTACTTCATGATATATGAGATGTGTTTATGTTATTTTCATATGACCTTGTGATGTTGATATCATGTGTTGAATTGAATGTCTTATTTGTGACCTATGTGATGTTTTAAAAACACTTGTGATACTTCATGATTATATAGTGAATGAATTGAGATAGCATCTTATACATATGCTTGAACTCCACCAAAATGCCAAAATTCTCATATTCATACATTTAGGGGGAGTGTGTCTTTCTCTACTATGCTTATTGTAAAATTCCTTTTATGCTCAAAATTCAATCATCTACTCTTTATGTTGTCATCAATTACCAAAAAGGGGGAGATTGTATCTTCTAGGCCCCTAAAGAGTGTTTTAGTAATTAATGACAATTACAAATGTTGTACTAACGATACCTGCTAAGTTGTGTCAAGAACAAACTCAAAAGCAGGTTAATGAAAGGCAAAGAAAGAGCCTCATGATGAAGAAAGGACATTGATCAAAGAGACTAAGGTACGGAATATGATCTTTTTCCTTTTTACCGGTCTAAGGTGATTAGAGAAGAATTTTGACCGGATTTTAGGATAGTCGCCGTACTATTAAGAGGAGCATGTGGTGTATCATGAAATACTTCATCTATGTGCCACAAATCATAAAATCAACTTGCATTGCATACTAAAAGGTCATATACTTTGAAAATGCTTGTTTCAACTCATTTCTGCCAAACTCTGTCTCAGTCGGTCTGACCGATTGATTGTCCGGTCTGACCGAATAGATGGACTGACCGAATTGGGTTTCGGACTGACCGACGTTATGTCAAAGTGTAGTTTATTCCTTAAAAAGGTCGGTTTGTCCATAGGTAAAACCTAGGTCAGTCTCCTGGAACTTCATGACCTATCTTTCTGAATCATATTGTGTTATGACGGTCTGACCGTTTGTTAGACCGGTCTGACCGAGAAATCGGTCTGACCGAGGTTTTGCACTACGGTCTGACCGTGTGGCCGGTCTGTCCGTAATTATCGGCCTGACCGTATAAAGTGTCCAGAAACTATGTCGTCTCTGGACAGTTTCACGGTTTGACCGCATTTGGCTCCGGTCTGACCGTGAGTATGCCTAACAAGGGTAGGTGAGCATTTATTGCACCTGTTTAATGCCGTTGCAATTGCGGCGGTCTGACCGGGCTTATACCTGCGGTCTGACCGCCAAGTGATCTTTTTCTCCCAACGGCTGGTAACGGCTATATTTATTGTGGGGGGTATTTATACTCCCATGCACGGCCCTGTTCACAACTTTTGGCATATTTGTGAACATTGTCATCATTCTTGAGAGCTTAAGCAAGTTTCATACACTCTAGGGTTCTAATTCTTGAATTTGTGAGAGTGTGCATTTGAGATCTTCTAGTGCATTGCATTTAGATCACTAAATCAATCTTGTGGCACTAGAAGAAGGTTAAGTGATCATCACTGGCTTGTTACTCTTGGAGTTTGCCGTCTCCTAGACGGCTAGGAAGAAGGTTTTGGAGAGATTTTCAAGGAAGATTGTGAAGATGCCTCAAAACGTCTTGTGAAAGGGTCAAACACGCCTTGCCGGAGCGGTAAAGTGTATCATTAGTGAAATCGAGGTTTGGATAACTCATCACACTAATTCGGCTCGAGATCTAGGTCACTTCTTGAGAGAAGGTTGACTAGATAGAGGAGCGGTTAGAGATTTGAGTTTGCCTCAACGTAGATTAGGGGTGATCGGCAAATCACCGAGACCACGGGTTATATCCTTGTGTTAAATTGTTCATTGTTCATCTTGTTTTAGTTATTTGCTCTCATTTACTATTAATTGCTTGATCAATTGTTAATTTGTTAAAATCGCCTATTCACCCCCCTCTAGTCGATATCCTAGATCCCTTTCAGCGTCCCAACGGATAAGGGCAAGAGGCCCATGCAGGAAGCCACTGTCACCTCTGGGGACCTCGCCGAGGTGCAAGAGGTGAGCTCCAACCCCGAAGAATGAAGACGATACTGAAAGGTAGGCGATCCGTTAGGACCTCTCCCCGACTCGGACAACGAACGCGCATCCCCCGTGAAGGGGGATAGTGACGCGGACTCCCCAAAGGAAGTGGAAGGGGCTAATCAACCCCTTTGCTGCCGCCTCCGGTGCGTACGATGGCCGAAGCCATATCGGCCGCCCCACATTGAGCACTACAATGGGGAGGCCGACCCCTACGAGTTCGTGCAGGTTTACTCCACGGTTATCTCGGCGGTCGGGGAGGATGAAAGTGTCCAGTTCAACGTCTTACCCCTTTACCTCTCCGGGTTAGCCCAATCTTGGTTTTATAACCTGAAGGCTGGGTCCATCAGGTCCTTCGTGCAACTAAAGCGTGAGTTCTGCGCAAATTTCCAGGGGAATTACATTCGTCCCCTGGACTCATCGCAATTGTACACCGTTCGCTAGTGATCGGGGGAGACGATACGAAGCTTCTTCAAACGCTTCGCCCAGATCAAGAGCAAGGTGGCTCACGTCCCCGACTCGACAGTGATCGAGGCGTGCAAAAGTGGCATTCTCCCGAGAGAACTCCACCAGAGGCTCTCCGGAGTTGCCCGTCCTCCGTCGACGAGCTCTTCAACGTACTCAAGAAGTACGCGAGAGCTGAGGAGGACGACCTTTGGAAGAAGAATCAGGGGACTTCCGGCCCTAGGGACAGGGACTCGAGGGACCCCTCCCACAAGAGTCCTCGGAGAGGACCCCGTAGTGAGCCAAGGTCTCGGGACGCTTTTGTCCTCTAAGGTGGAGGCGGCTCCTGGGATCCTAACCGGGGACAGCGAGCCTTCTCCAAGCCCAAAGGCGGCGGGGGAAGCCAATCCTCCTGCACGCGAGAGGCTCCCAAGCCAGGGGGCAAGGAGGCTGGAGCCACTTTATGGTGTGCTTTCCACAAGTCCAACTCCCATGCAACCCGAGAATGCCACGCGCTCCTCTAGCACTTCGCGGCATTTCTCGAGCAACATGGGTCGGGGGGAGGAGGCCCTACCTCCTTACCCCTTCCGTCGCCAGCCCTGGCGGCACTCCCCGCTCCACCGGGGGTCATCAGAAGCAAGGCCAGGAAAGGGGCTCGAACGATGAGCTCCCCTTCCAAACCTCCCAGAGACACATCAATGTCATCTTGGGAGGATCTGCCTCCAGGTGAGACTCCAAACGCCAGCGCAAATAATACGCGCGAGAAGTGAAGGTAATAGGGGTCGTCAACACGTCCCGGCCACCAAAATGGTCGGATATCCCACTGACGTTCACTGTGGAAGACGCGCGCGGGGTGCGCTTCCCCCACAATGATGCACTAATCGTCTCTGCCACCGTGTTCAACTGCCGCCTCCCGAATCTTGGTCTACGGTGGGAGTGCTGCGGATGTCCTTTATCTAAAGGCGTTCAAAGAAATGCAGGTGGACGAGAAGCTCCTACAACCCACAGCGGGGCCTTTACAAGGCTTCATCTCGGGGAAAGCCATACATCCCGTGGGGAAGGTCGACCTCCCGATGACATTCGGCGCCCTGGATAATTACCGGACCGAAATGGTTTAGTTTGACGTGGTGGATCTCCCCTCCTACAACGCCATAATGGGGAGAACCATCATCAACCGCTTAGGAGCAGCGGTACACCACAACTATCTTTGCATGAAGATCCCCGGGCCGAGCAGGGTGATCTTCGTGTGGTGTGACGAGGATATGGCTCGCTCCCTCTACGAGCGCGCCACCGCAGTGATCGGGGACATTAACCTGGTCAAGGCCCCGGGGGGGGGGAGCTCCTCCCGGCCCTGGACATGCCAGTCATGCTCTTGGGAAGTTCCTCCCCAAGCCTCGCCCCGAGGGGGACCTCCGTGAAGTCCTTCTCTCCCAAGGCGAGGGGAAGACTGTCAAGATTGGGGCCGACCTTCCCGAGGAGTGCGCGACGCAACTCATCTACTTCCTTCGCGAAAACGCAGATGTTTTCGCATGGAAGCCCGCGGATATGGGGGGCGTGCTTAGGGACATTATTGAGCACAAGCTTGCGGTGATGCCTGGTCGCCCCCCAGTAAAACAGAAAATGAGAAAACTCTCCCTTGAGCTACAGGAGGCCATCAAGGTTGAGATCGCCAAACTCTGAGAGGTGGAGTTCGTTTGGGAGGTCTTGCACCCGGAGTGGCTAGCAAACCCCGTCCTCGTAAAAAAGGCGAGCGGCAAGTGGAGAATGTGTGTTGACTTCACCGACCTCAATAAAGCTTTCCCAAAGGACGATTTTTCGCTCCCACGGATCGACCAATTGGTGGACTCGACCGCAGGATGTGAGCTGATGAGTTTCTTGGATGCTTATTCGGGCTATCACCAAGTCCGGATGGTTGTGGAGGTGACGAAAAGACGAGTTTCATAACTCCCCTCGGCACCTTCTGTTACGTTCACATGCCCTTCGGGTTGAAAAACGTAGGGGCGACCTTCCAGCACCTCATGTGTTTGGTCCTAAGGGACCAAATCGGCCGCAGCGTGGAAGTCTACGTTGACGACGCGGTCGTCAAGAGTCCGCTCTCGGCCGCTCACCTCGAAGACTTAGGAGAAACCTTCCGCAACCTCCATAAGTACGGGTTAAGGCTGAACCCAGAAAAGTGCGCGTTTGGTGTTTGCGGAGGGAAACTCCTCGGCTTCCTTGTGTCCCAAAGGGGAATTGAAGCCAATCCCAAAAAAATTCGGGCCCTTCTCGACATGCCGCCACCGCGTTCTTTCAAGGACATACAACGACTCACCAGCCGCTTGGCCGCATTGAGTCGCTTCGTCTCGCGCTCGGGAGAGCGCGGCCTCCAGTTCTTCAAAATCCTTCGCGGCCTTGTGGGGTTCCATTGGACCCTCGAGGCACAGGCTGCGTTCGAAGACCTGAAGAAGTATCTCACAAGCCCTCCAATGCTCGTGAGCCCGCGTCAAGGGGAGCCCCTGCTCCTCTATCTCGCGGCCACTCCGGTTGCCGTCAGCGCGGTCCTTGTCAAGGAGGAAGATGGGCATCAACGCCCCGTTTACTATGTGAGTGAGGCTCTCCAAGGTGACAAAACAAGATACACAAAGATGGAGATGGTCTGTTATGCCCTCCTGATGGCATCAAGGAAGCTTCGCCACTACTTCATGGGCCACCCCATCACAATGCCTTCCTCTTTCCCCTTAGGGGAAGTGCTTCGGAACAAGGAAGCCACCGGCCGGATAGGGAAGTGGGGGGCCGAGCAAGCCCCCTTCTCGCTCTCCCTAACCGGACGATCCACGATCAAGTCACAGGTCCAAGCGGACTTTGTGGCCGAGTGGGCTCCGGTCCTTGGACCGGAGGAAGAAGCGCGTGCCACGTCACCACCGCGTAATGACCATTGGACCCTCTTCTTCGACAGCTTCCTATGCCTGGCAGGAGCTGGCATGGGAGTAGTCCTCCGAAGCCCTGAGGGGAGAACCCTCGAATACGCTGCCAGGCTCGAGTTCCCCACAACGAACAATATCGTGGAATATGAGGCCCTTCTCCTAGGGCTACGCCTCGCCCGCTCTTTGGGCATCCGACGTCTCCTTGTTAAGGGAGACTCTCAACTCGTGGTGTGTCAAATGGACAAGTCCTACTTGTGCCATGACTCAAATCTGAGCCTCTACCTTGAAGAGGTCTGGAACATGGAAAACCATTTCGAAGGCCTCGAGGCGCGTCGTATCCCACATAGGGACAACGACCGTGCTGACACCCTCGTGCGGGCGGCAAGTGCCCGAGGGCCCCTCCCCGAGGGGGCTTTCCTGGAGGTTATCTCGAAACCTTCCACGATGGCCCCTGCCCCGGACTCCGAGTCTTATGACCCCCACATCACGGAAATCGTCTGGGCCGCATCCTGGATGGACCCCCTTATCTCTTGCATCAAGGGAGAGGGGGAGCCTCCCGACGCCGAAGCCAAACGCCTTCGCGCTAAGGCGCGGGCGTATGTGTTGATAGAAGGGACGCTATACAAGCGAGGAGCCTCCGTGCTACTTCGCTACCTCCCGCGGGGGGAGGGAGTTCGACTCCTCGAGGACATTCACCTCAGGTGTTGTGGTTCTCACCTCGGCCCACGGGCCATCGCGACAAAAGCCATTCGCCAGAGCTTCTACTGGCCAACAGTCGCTTGCGACACGAGAGACCTTGTCTCCGCCTGCGGGGCTTGCCAAAAGATGGCAAAGGGCTCCAACCTGCCCTCCGCCGCTCTACAGGCCATCCCAATCACTTGGCCCTTCGCGCGGTGGGGAATGGACCTCCTAGGCCCGTTCCCTCGGGCACCGGGGGGATACAAGTACGCGGTCGTGGCCGTGGACTACTTCTCCAAGAGGGTGGAGGCCAAACCCTTGGCCACCATCACATCTCGCGCGGTGCAGAGGTTCTTTTGGAAGAACATAGTGTGCCGCTTCGGGGTCCCCCGGGCGATCACCGTTGACAACGGAACCCAGTTCGACTCCGCAATCTTTCGCAAGTTCTGTTAGAACTTGGGCATGACCCCCCACTTCGCCTCGGTGGCTCACCCCAAGAGCAATGGGGGGGGTCGAATGCGTCAATGGGGTTATCCTCCAAGGACTCCGTCGCCGCCTGGAGCAAAGCGCCTCCAGGCGTGGGGCATAGGCAGACGAGCTTCCGAGCATCCTCTGCTTCATGCGGACGACCCCGAGTCAAGCAACGGGACGTACCCCCTTCTCGCTCGTATACGGGGCCGAGGCGGTACTCCCCTCGGAAATCAATTTCCGATCGCTGCGAATCGAACTCCTCGAGGGAGTTTCGGCCACCGCGTTTCAGGCCAACGAAGACAACGAGAGGCTGGAGGTGGACCTCGTCGAAGAAGAGCGGGACAAAGCCCTCCTCCGCAATGCCATTTATGAACGTGAAATGGCACGCGCTTACAACACGCGTGTTCGGGGGAGAGCCTTCCGCTTGGGAGACCTTGTCCTCAAGGGCGTCACCGACCCTCAAGCTCAAGGGAAACTCAGCCCAAAGTGTGAAGGGACATACAGGATCTCCACGATCCTTGGCTCGGGGGCTTACAAGCTCTCCATCCTCGAAGATCAAGAATTAAAGCACACGTGGAATGCGGACTTGCTCCACAAGTTCTACACTTAGTCTCCGAACCTCCCCCCTTCCCCCCTTCGCAACTTCGCAAGGGGAAGGTGCGATGAGTTTTAACACTGGCCTCAAAGCCTTTTCCTCCCCCTTCTGCGATTCCGCGAAGGGAGGAGGCGTTGTATCAGCTCATTTTTATCAATGCAAATGGTTTTTCTCTCTGTTATGTGGTATGCAGAATGTCTTCTTTAACCGCCCCTGAGGCGACGCCCTCATTTTGAGGATGCCCTCCACGTGAGGATGCCCTCCCGGGGATGCCCTCGTCGTGAGGAGGCTATGGGCTCCAGCTTTAGCCTTAAAAAGTCCCAACGGTGGGAGCCTCGTTCCCCATAGGGCGGCTTACAATATCCCCTCGTGGACTGAGGGCGTAAGCGGCAACCCGGTTCTCAAGGAACCGAGGTAACGAGTCACTTTGGAGGACTAGTCCCCCCTCATACACTCCAGAGCTCACTCATGCTCTTCCTCCTCCAGAAGCAATTTGGGTCGCATTCGACCAACAGAATTCTAATTGAATTCCCATACTCGCCTGCACGAGAACAGCGGCCTGGATTTCCCTTTGTGACACCAGCGTGGGTCGTCTAGCTCAAGCTGCCCCCCGCTGCAGGGGGAGGAGACAAATCAGGCCCCTACATGAGTAAATGCCCCACAGGTTCTGAGAAATATTTGCAATTTTTCTGATCAAGTCTTGCTTAGATCTGAGCGGGCTTGGGATTTCTCAACCAGGCCTCAATCGCCCATAATCAAGAGAGACTTGACCGCAGGCGTAATGGGACTCCCTGATGAGTATCTTCCCTCTCCCGGGAGAGGGACTCCCCTGGTCCGAGGGCTCCGCGCCTCCGGGACATGGACCTTTTTCCTCCAAGGGGCCCTCTCCTCCCTGGGCTTGGTCCCTCTCCTCCCCGGACTTGGTCCCGAGTAAGGGGTCCTCTCCTCCCCGGACATGGCTCCGGGTAAGGAGTCCTCTCCTTTCCAGACTTGGTCCCGGGTAAGGGGCCCTCTCCTCCCTCGGATGTGGCTCTAGGTGAGTCCTCTCCTCCCCGAACATGGTCCCGGGTACGAGGCCCTCTCTTCCCCGGACATGGCCCCGGGTAAGAGGCATGCGGGCCCTTTTTCTCACCCGGATAGCTATTTCCCTCGAGAGGGTGTTGGGATTAAAATGCCGTTTTAGTGATGAAACTTGCTGGGGAACAGCCCCCCCGGTGGGCAAGAAACATACATAATTCGGGGATCTAGATCCCCGTGGGGACACGACCCAGAGGACAACCCCCTCCGGTGGGAACCGGAAAAGAAACTATCCTCCATGTCCCTTTGCGAACTCCCGGGAGATGTCCTTGTACAGACCTTGGACCCTTCGGAACGCCTCTCTTAGCGTGTCCTCGGGCCAACTCTCGTAACCATCTGGTGGAAGGATCCGGAGTGGGAAAACCCTCTGAGATCTCGGCTCCGGTGAGCGCAACTCAGCACTACAATCGTCAAAGTTAGCCATATGCCATTCGGGAAGCCACCTTAGCAAGGTGGCGACCTCCCCGGGAACCCCCGCAACGGGGAGGCCCCCAGAATCCCCCTCCGGGACATTCACATCAAAAACCTGTTGGCCAATCGAATGAAGTTCAGAAAAAAATGTTTAATTTAATCTTGGAAATGCTTACAAGTATCCGGGGCCCCTCCTAAGGGGCTACCGGGAGCAAAAATCCTAGCAAAAAGAAGCTAAACTAATATCTTGGGGGGGGGGGGAAGGCTCATACTTGCCCGTTGTGACCCCCCCCCCCCCGGAGGAGGCTTCTCCCGGAGTGGCCGCGGGAAAAGTCTCAAGCACTCGGTCGAAGAAGAGCTCAGCGAGGCCTTCGGCTTCCCTCTGCTGGGGCTCGTAGAAGTTGGGGAAACCCGGGGGAACAAAGTCCCCAAGGGCCCAGACGCTAGTGCCTTGGTACTCCATGAGAGCCGCGGCGACGGCGATCACGGGGACGGCGAGACCCCTAGCTCGAAGATCCGCCGCTGTAGAGATAGAGGCCACCTGCCAGGTAAGGAAGCTCGTCGCTTCCGCTACCGAGGCTAGTGGGTTCTGAGGGTTGGCCTCCGGAAGGAACTCGAGCCCGAGGGAGATGAGCGCGGCCTGGACGCGATTCCCGGCTGACACCAAAGACCTGGCCGTGGAGGTATCGGCAACACACAGGGCCGCGTTCAATTCATCCCGGAGACGGGAGTTAGCCCCCTTCGAAGCCGACAACTGCGCTCGAACGAGCTCTAGCTCCTGTATTGCGGCGTCCCTCGCAGATTCGGCCGGGACAAGCTGCTGCTCCCGAACAAGCCCTAGCTCCTCAACGGCCGTGTCCCGTTCCTGAATTGCCGTGTCTTGGGAGACCTCGAGGGCAGCCATCTCCTTGTTGGCAACCTCGTTCTCCCGTGCGAGCCTACCGCGGAAGGCACGGGCCACAGCAGCAGTCTGCTACATACGAAAAAGGTGGTTAGGAAAGTCCCCAAACGGGCACTAGCAAATGATGTGTTCTCCTTACTTGAAGAGAGAGGGATATGTATCTTTGATTCATGATACCTTCCCGGAGGGACACCCTGAAAGGTCTCACAACCTACAAATTCTGCATAAGTTCGACTAAGGACCCCGAGTCCGAATCGTCGACAGCTGGCGCCCACCATGGGGCCTTTCACAAGGCATTCTAATTTTCATCCGGAGGTTCGCTGAATCATGGCTGGGGCATATGATTCTGAGAACGACTTCGATCTCAAGGATTATGCCCTCATCTCGATGCCTTCCCCTAGCGATCCTGTTCCAATGGAGGAGATCGGGGGTGAGGACGTCCCAGAGGTCGAATCAACCCTCCAGGTCATGTCTATCGACCACGAGACGACTAACGCAGGGTCAGAACCCACCAAGGTTCTTAATGCGTTAGGGGGAGAATCTGGTCCGTCATACGACTCCACTAAGGGGAAGGATGATGTTGACCAGGAAATCAGTCTGGGGAGGTTTGATCCTGATAACCTTCATCGTCTCTTTGATTTCGAGTCTAACTCAGAACAAACCGAGATGTTTTCTCCCTCGGTAATCTCTCTCCTTAGACAGTTCGCTGCCTTGTCGGAAGAAACTCCTAATCAACAGGCTGCTAGGGAAGAACAGGAACAAAAGCAAAAGGAAGATCAAGATCTCGAGCAACACGACAACAAACTACGCAGAACAGCCCTAGAGGCTCTTCAAGATGCGCAGGCTCGTTACGATGCTGCTCCAAGTTCTTCCCGACAATCGCGTGGTCGCAAACGCGACTAGACACCCTCTTTGCCTTTGGAGCATTTCCCGGTGGACGAAGAAACAATAAGACCTGGTGCCCCTAGGAGAAGTACGCATGGCCGGCTTCTATTTATCGCGGAGGTCATGCGTAATTTTCCTCCTACGATCACGGATGCGCAGAAACCAGCCTTCACCAGAATCCTGGAGGAGAGGTTGGATGAGGTCGCATCTGAGGCGACCCCTACGGCCTCTTCCTGATTGGCGACACGTTCGCACAACCGAGAGCACTCTCACTCTGGTTCTGGTTGACGGAGTCACCCGCCACCTGTACCATCCCTGCAGCACAAGTCCAGGTGGGCACAGGATTCTCATGATAGAGATCGAGTCCCTGTCCACTCTCGTTTGGGGCCACGCGTGGCCTCTCCATTGTGTGAGGTTGCCCGCAATCCAATCGAAAGTCGCAGGACAGTTCACGGTCCCTACGTTGGTTGTAAAGCTTTCTCGCCCGGCCTTCGTGCGGTCGTTTGGCCAGACAAGTTCAGACTAGGGGCCATAAAAAGGTTCGATGGAACTCAGAACCCTTCTGAGTTCCTTCAAATCTACATTACTACCATCCAATCGGCAGGTGGCGATGACCGGGTCATGGCCAACTACCTGCCAACAGTCCTTGAAGGACCGGCCAGAACCTGGTTGTTTAACCAACCCGAAGGTTCAATCTATAACTGGGAAATGCTGTGTGATGCTATCCTCAGCAATTTTCAAAATTGTTATCAGAAGCCGGGTAAAGAGGATGACCTCCATCGACTACGGAAAACTTTGACCGAAACCCTTCATCAGTTTGTCAAGAGATTTGTCGGGGTGAGGAAGACCATCCCAAACATATCTGATAGCTCTGTTATTAGGGCATTCAAACATGCCATTCGATATCAGAGATTCACCAAAGACCTGCTCATCCATCCTCCTCGATCAGTAGTCGATCTCTTTGATATGGCTGATCGATATTCCGACGCAGCCGAGGCTGTCCAATGGAACCGGATGGTCGATAAAGGAAACCTACCACCTCAACCAGGTCTCAAGGACACTACGAAGGAAGATTCAAGTAAGAAGCCAGAATCTTCATCAGGCGGGAAATCGAAGAAGTCGAAAAGGAATCAGTCTGGACAATATCGAGAGGTCGCGGTCGCAGAAAAGTCTCCTTCGACCAAAGGTAACAAGCCTTCGTTTAAAAATAAAACTGCTTCTGTGGTTGTAGTGCCGACCAGCCAGAGAAGTCGACTAACCCGCAGGAAGGCAAGAAATGGTGTCCGCTCCACAACTCCGCAGGCCACGACCTCAAGAACTGCAGGACTTGGTTGAAGCAGTTAGATGACTTCTACCAGGGGGTTGGACCGATGCCGACCTTACCGACTAAGGAACAAGCATGCGGGCTAAGAGACGCTGACGGGGACGAAGAGATGTCTTACCAGGTACCTCGTAATCATGTTAATGTTATTTTCGGAGGTTCCTCCTCTTTTGTTTCCAAAAGGCAATTTAAGGCCTTTTATCGAGAGGTTAACCAAACGGAGACATCCCTTGGTGAACCTCAGTACCCCGTTGGTCGGATACACCTTTGACGTTTGATCACTCTGATTGTCCTGCGGGGCTTACCCGACCATTGAGGTTTCCTCTGGTCATTACCCCAATCATCAGTAATGCGAGAGTCGAAAGGGTCCTGATCGACGGAGGAAGCTCCTTGGACATCTTATTGGTCAAGGCGCTCGACGAGATGCAGATTCCTCGTTTGAAGATTAAGCCCATAATCCACCCGTTTTATGGGATAATTCCTGGTCCCTCCATGATGCCATTGGGACATGTGGTCCTCCCGGTCACATTGGGAGAACCGGATAACTTCCGAACAGAATTAGTTACTTTTGATGTAATTGATTGTGATTCGGCTTACAATGCAATCTTTGGTAGGCCAACTATTGCTAAGTTCATGATGGCAACGCACTATGCTTACTAGTGCGGCAAGTTGCCTAGCCCCAAAGGTGTCAACTCGATCCAAGGCAGTCGCAACGTAGCACTGACGTGTGACCGGCTATCTCTGTAGATGGTGGACCAACTTCCCCTCTGGGACGCTCAGGTCGCCACAGTCACCGTTGACGCGATCAAGGTTGCTCCTTGACCAGATGAGAAACTCAAACTAGTTCCTTTGTACCCAGATGATCCATCCAAGACAATTCGGGTTGGATCAGGCCTGGATGACAAATAGGAATTCAAGCTCATTACTTTCCTCCGGGATAACGCAGATGTGTTTGCATGGAAACCATCCGACATGCCCGGTGTCCCAAGGGAGGTAATCAAGCACAGGTTAGCAATTCGACCTAGACAACAACCAATAAAGCAAAAGCTCAGGCGTTTTGCTGTTGATCGGCAGGAAGCCATCCGAGAGGAGTTAGATAAACTCCTAAAAGCCGGGTTTATTCGTGAAGTCGATCACCCAGAATGGCTTGCAAATCCGGTCATGGTCCGCAAGTCAATTGTAAGTGGCGCATGTGCGTCGACTACACCAGCCTCAACAGTGCCTATCCGAAGGACAACTTCCCCCTTCCCCGCATCGATCAGTTGGTCGACTCTACTGCAGGTTGCGAACTGATGAGCTTCCTGGATGCTTACTCAGGATATCATCAAATTAGCATGGCAAAAGAAGATGAAGAGAAGACTGCCTTCATCACCCCGTTCGGCACCTACAGCTATGTCAAAATGCTGTTCGGTCTCAAGAACGTAGGTTCCACGTACCAGCGCTTGATGCAAAAGACCTTACTTTCCCAGATGGGGCATGATCTTGAAGCTTACGTAGACGACTTGGTTGTAAAAAGCGCCAAAAGATTGTCTCATTTAGACAATCTGCTAAAACCTTCTGTAATTTGAATCGCTTTGGAATAAAGTTGAACCCAAAAAAATGTTCTTTCGGGGTTTCTTCAGGAAAACTTCTGGGTTTTCTTGTTTGTTCTAGAGGAATTGAAGTCAATCCTGAAAAAATCAGGGCTATCGAATAGATGAGGTCTCCCTCGACCATGAAGGATGTTCAATGCGTAGCAGGTCGCATGGTGGCCTTAAGCCGGTTCATATAGTGACTAGGCGAGAGGGGACTACCTTTCTTCAAAGCCTTGCGAAAACATCACAATTTCGCAGGGTCCGATGAGGCCGAAAAGGTATTTCAGGAGGTAAAAACGTATTTATCCAGTCCACCAGTCTTGGTGTCTCCTGATAAAGGAGAACCATTACTTCTCTATTTGGCAGCCATGCCGCACGCGGTCAGCGCTGTCCTGATCGCAGATAAAGAAGGAATACACAGACCCATCTACTATGTGAGCGAGGTACTTCATGGCCCAAATGAGCGATACCCTGAGGTCCAGAAGATACTTTACGCACTACTGATGGCTTCCCGTAAGCTACGACATTACTTCTAAGCACATAAGATCACAGTACCCTCATCTTTTCCATTGAGGGATATTGTCCGTAATCCGCAAAAATCTAGTCGAATCGCCAAATGGGCTGTCAAGCTCGGTGCTTTCGATATCCATTTCACGCCCCGCACTGCGGTTAATTCTCAGGTCTTGGCCGACTTCGTGGTCGAATGGACCAATCCTGAGCCACCTGTGCGAGTACTCGAAGAATTGGAATGCCCCAATTATTGGACAATGTACTTCGACGGCTCTCATAGTTTTCAACACTCGGGGGCTGGAGTGGTCTTGGTTACGCCTCAGGGCGAACAGCTTAAGTTTATCTTTCAACTACACTTTGTTGCGACCAATAACGCAGCAGAGTATGAAGGTCTTCTTGCAGGGCTCCGGGCAGCAAAATTCCTCGAAGTCTGTTGATTAGTAGTGAGGGGAGACTCATAGCTGGTCGTAAACTAGGTAAACAAGGAGTACAGCACCTCCGATGAGACAATGGCTCATTACCTGGGGGAAGTGAGGAGGTTGGAAAAACACTTCAGTCATTTCAAAGTCCAATACATCCCGCGAAAGGACAACATTCTCGCAAACCAATTATCCATAATTGGGTCCTCAGGCACATCTGCTCCGGCAGGAGTGTTCGTCGAACACTTGGAACATCCTTCGATTATGACTTCAGTTGAGGATGATCCGGTAACAGTCTTCGTTACCAACCTCGGACAGGAACAGGATTGGACTCATCCATTGAGAGTCTATCTTGAACATGGGACCTTGCCCGAGGACGAAACCGAAAGTGATCGATTGATTCGAAAAGTGCGTCTATACAAACTTATAGAAGGAGTTTTGTATAGAAAAGGTACTCAGGGAGTATTCATGCGCTGCATATCTCAGGAGGAAGGTAAATCTCTCTTGAGAGAAATTCATGACGGTTTATGCGGTGTGCACGCATCATATCGTACACTGGTCGGAAAAGCTTTTCGACAAGGATTCTACTGGCCTTCGACACTCGATGATGCCAAGAATATGGTCAAAGCGTGTCCTCAGTGTCAGTTCCATGCGAGACAGGTTCACCAACCTGCCTATGCTTTGCAGACCATTCCCCTTGCATGGCCTTTTGTGGTCTAGGGGATGGACATTGTCGGATGGATACAAGTTCCTGTTCGTAGCTATTGACATGTTTACGAAGTGGATTGAGGCCGAACCGGTACGCAATATTACCACTGCTGCAGCACAGAAGTTCTTCCATAAGAACATTGTTGCTCGATTCGCTGTTCCAAATCGTCTTATTGTGGATAATGGTTCTCAGTTCTCTAGTGGTCTTTTTCTGGATTACTACGATCAGATTGGAACCAAGGTGTGCTTTGCTTCTGTGGCTCATCCACAGAGCAATGGTGCCGTTGAACGTGCCAACAGGAAGATATTGCAAGGCATCAAGAGACGTGTCTTTGATCGCCTTAAGACTCGCTCGGGGCCTTGGGCAGACGAGCTCTATACCGTTCTTTGGGCACTACGAACTACTTCTAGTCGACCCACTGGTGAGACGCCTTTCCATTTGGTCTACGGGGCTGAGGTCGTGTTACCTATGGAAATTAGTATTGGATCTGTTCGGACAGATCAATTTGAGCAAGTAGACCAGACTGAACAGCGATTGCAAGATCTCATCCTCCTAGAAGAAAAGCGTGATCGTGCTTTGATCAAGTCCGCAGTATATTTGCAAGCTTTGCGCAAGTACCATAACAAAAGGGTGCGACCACGTAGTCTTCACGTGGGTGATCTGGTCTTACGTAAAATACAAGACCAATCCAATAGCAACAAATTCTCCTCGAAGTGGGAAGGCCCTTATACTGTTGTTTCGGTGCCGCGACCAGGATCATCTCGGTTAGCGATGGAGGATGGTCGAATCTTATCCAATACCTAGAACATCGATCAACTACGCAAGTTTTACGTGTAAGTATCCAATCCCTTTTCCTTTTCAATTAGCATGGTTTAATAAAATGAGTGCTTTTTTGTTGTTTCATATGTCGAATATTTCCTTTTATGCCCATGTGTTACGAATTTGGCTTGGGGGTTGGTTACCGATGGTTATATCATCACAATGCCCTAATCGGATTCGCTGGCCGATCTCATGACCACTTCCAGACAAGACACTCCTCAATAAGCCGTTTCTCAACTCACACGGAGCTTGCTGGCATGTCCTTGGTCATCAGAATGGCTGTCGGTTTGCAACAAGATTAGACATTGCATCGAATATAATTGCTGGCCTGGTCGAGTATCCCTGGTCATCATTACACCCATATCTTTCCTGTGCTTATAATACTAAGTCTTCAGTATATAAAATCACAGGCGGGGGCTAGGGGAATATGGTTACAATATGAAACAAAAAGAAGTGTTTTCTTTTTGAAGCAAGACCAAAAAATGCATGCATTGCATCCTATGAACTGTATCAGTACAGGTATAAGGATTTACATAATGCCAAGCTCGTTCAAGAGTTTATCTACAAGAGGTTTAACTTCCTCCATGATAACCTCAAGTTGGTCTTCACTCTCGATCTCTACCTCTCCTACCAATGGGTTTAGATCCAGGTCTGGGCCATGGTGGAGACGGAATCGGCAGAGAATGGCAGAGGCTGCTGATCGGACTCTTGCTTTGATCGCCTCTTGTTGTCGCCTAGTATCTTCAGGAAGATACTCGAGAAGTGATTCCGCTTGGGCTGCGACCAGTTTGGACCAGTCACTAAGGCTGAGGTCGTCCGCTGCGGTTTCGACCACATCAGCCCTTAGTAGACTGGCCACCATCTTTAGTTTTCCAAAGATGTCTTGTTGAGCCCTGCCGCAGGTTGAGAGGGATGTGCTTAAATTTTTGTTCTCCGTGTGGACAGAATCGATGGTCGCCTGGAGGTCCTCTTTCTCTTGACCAAGCCGGCTTATTTGATCGACTTGCGCTGCAGTAAGAAGATCGTTACAAGCAGTCCGAGTGACAAAAATGATTCGCTCTGGTCGGAAGTGGACTTACATGAGAACTGCGATTGCAGTTTGCTGAGTTCGGCCTCTAGATATGAAATTGTGGTGGCCACCTTGAGATCATGGTTTTCCCGATCAGCAAGGCTTTTCGTCAGGAAGGCATTCTCTCTGTAACAAAAGAGATGATTGTTATGACGGGTCTATGATCAGGCAAACCAGAGAACATCTTCCTTATTGTTGCAAGCGATCCTTTTCCTCTTGCATGGCCTCGATGCTATCCACCATAGCCGTCGATCTGGTCGCCATGCGAGTCAATTCCTATGACATGGAGGGAAACCAGTTGCAAAATCTGAGTAATTCTATGCAAAACTCAGATACCGTGAGAAGTGTTTGGCATACCTCAGTGTATTCCCGAAATGACCTATTCTTCGGGATGATTGGAGGTCGAGTTGATGGACTCTCCTTATCCCCGATGGGAGCAGCAGATGAATGTTCTTGCTAAGCCTCACTTCTTGCCGGGGTCACAGATTCAATGCCTGTGATTGGGCCTCCGTGTCAAACTCATCCGCAACGGCCCGGACGACTTCCTGGACCGGAGGGATAGAGCTCTCTTCACTAGAGACTCCAGCGCCAGAGGGAACTTCAACCCTTGCCAAGGCTGTTGGGAGGTTTGGCGCTGAATCTCTACGCCTAAGCAAGAAAAGAAACCGTCAGTTTCATGGATGGTTGCCACAGCCCAAACCGGTATAAACAGAAGGGAATTCTTACCTTAATTGAAATCCCATCAGCTTCTTGGATTTCGAAGACGGTTCCCCAAGAAAAAGAGGACAATCATCATCCATTCTGGATTTTCTCTTCGTAAACAAGACCTTGTCTTTTTCTCCCTGTGTGTATCAATTTGTAAGCACACACATGAGGAATGATGAAGATCTAAGTGGTAATAATTCTTACCGGGGTAACCTGCTCGGTTGGCAGGGATGCATCCGATGGTTTGGGTGTCTTGTGAACCACCGGTGCTGGCATCTCATCCGTGACCATAAGATTGGGAGTGGTCGTGGGACCTTGCTTTGTTTCCGCCCCTATCACCAGGAGCGGAGTACTCACCTCCCTAGGACTAACAAGAGCGGTAGGAGGAATTTCTTCTTCTTGTGCAAGCGTGGCTTGATGAACACACACAGGTAAAATTGTAACACTCAAGATTGAGAGGAGTCTTACTGCCGTCGCCCCTTCGACCAAGGGGGGAGATGTTGCAGACCCTAAAGCCTCCAAGGCTTCAGGGGTAGAGGTCTCACCCGCGACCACAGGGTTCTCAGTGGTCGCGGGGCCTGCCATAGCCGCCTCTGCGGGCCGAGACAGTACCTCGCCAACTTGAGGAGTAGTCGCCTTCCTCTTCCGGCGAACCAGAGGAATGTTGTTTTCCTCGTCCTCGCTTCCTTCACCCTGTACGACGAAGAAGTAATTCCAGTTCGCACCTGGGGTAACAGGAGGCACATGATATCTTACTGCAGTCTTCTTCGTGGTGAGGGGAGATCTATGCGAGGAGCCTTCCCTGAGAAGTTTCTTAGATTTCTTGGGGGCAGGTTCCCTCACTCCAGGCCTTGAAGAGATTTTCTTCACTCTCTTCATCATCAGCTTTCCCAGGAAACCGACGCTTTCACCTGGATACGTTGCCTCGGCAAATTTCCCCAAAAGCTATGTCGTTCCAGTGCCCTTGTTAGTACAAGACACACATATGACTTACAGGCAGAACATAACGAAAGATGACTTACCTTTCGACGTTCTTGTCTGAGATCGTCGCCGGCATTGATCAAGCTTTGGGGGTGAGGCGATCCCTTGGTTCCCTCCACTTCGGCACTACATGCCTTGTGTCGTGGTATTGCGAATACCCCGGCAGGTTTTGAGAATGATCCTAGCGAATATTACGCGGCGCGGGTTGACCGGATGACCGGTCCTCCCCCGCCGGACAAGCACAAGAGATGACACGAGGATTTATACAAGTTCGGGTCCCGGTGGGGGCCCTAGTCCTGTCGACGCGCTCCCGACCGGAGTCGGCTGGGGAGGCTCTCTCCGGGGGAGAGGCTTCCGGAGCACGCCTGTGAGTTTAGCTATTCCAATAAAAGTGATTCGATGCTTACAACAGAGGGGTACAAGGGCTATTTATAGCCCCAAAAAGAAGCAAAAAGCCTAAACTACCCCGGAAGCCACCGTCGGATTGAAGGATAGGAACGTCCTTTTCCCGGTCAAACGTCTTGGATGCTTGACAGGTGGTCGCTGATTCCCGAGACGCTCCTCGCGTGACCTGCACGTGACAAATCGACTCGAGACTTTACCTTTAGAAGGGCGATGAGGCTCGGGACACGCACCGGAGGCTAGGTCTCCGGACCAAAGGCGGCTCCCGGGACCGTCACCGGAGACCAGGTCCCGGGGGCCAAAAGGCGGCGCCCGGGACGGCACCGGAGGCCTGGTCTCGGGAGCCAAATGGCGGCGCCCGGGACGGCACCGGAGGCCCGGTCCCGGGAGCCAAATGGCGGCGCCTGGGACGGCACCGGAGGCTCGGTCCCGGGACCCAAATGGCGGAGGCCCGGTCCCAGGACCCAAATGGCGGCGCCCGGGACGGCACCGGAGGCTAGGTCCCGGGGGCCAAAAAGGCGGCGTCCGGGACGGCACCGGAGGCCAAGTCCCGGGGGCCAAAAAGGCGGCGCCTGGGACGGCATCGGAGGCCAGGTCCTGGGAGCCAAATGGCGGCGCCCGGGACGGCGCCGGAGGCCAGGTTCCGGGAGCCAAATGGTCCCGGCATCGGAGGCTAGGTCCCGGGGACCAAAGAGGCGGCGCCCGGGACGGCATCTGAGGCTAGGTCCCGGGGACCAAAGAGGCGGCGCCCGGGACGGCACCGGAGGCCAGGTCCCGGGGCCCAAAAAGGCGGCGCCCGGGTCAGCACCGGAGGCCAGGTCCCCAGGGGAGTGGCGGCGCCCGGGGGGCACCGCAGGCCAGGTCCCCGGGCTAATGTGACGCAACTTATTTGGACTTAGTCCTGCGGAGATTTCCCCCAACAGCAGCCCCCCATGCCCCCCGGGGATGATGCTCGAGTCCCCGGTGGGCATGGTACATGTCACCGGGAAAATCTCCGGACCAAGCCACCGGAGCCGTGACGCTTCGGTTTCCATGCCGGACGCTTATGGCCGCGCCGCTTCGCCATAAATGCCCTCGCGGTTCGAACCGGCGCCTCGATTCGTGCGCCAGTCCCTTCGTTTCCCGCGCACCGTTTGAATTTCAACGGCCCAGATTGATCCGCGGGATGCCACGTGGCGCCCATCTAAATCATGGCTCGACCTTATAAATAGGGCCTTGGGGGGCCCGGTAGCTTCATTCCAAACTTCTCAGCCTTAGCGGATTTTGCTCTCCCGGTAGGCCTCTCCCGGTAGCTCTCCCCGGTAGCTAGCGTCCGGTAGCGAACGTCCGGTTCCTTTAGCCGTAGCCTCCTGAAAAGTTAACCACCGAAAAAAAACAAACCTGATGGCACCGAAAGGTCGAGCGAAGGCGACCGAGGTGCCCCCGGAGGAAGTCGCTCCGAACTTCCTTTGGGCCTCCGAGTTTACGGCCGAGGACGCCGAGTCCATGGTCGAGTGCGGCGTCGTCGCGGACGGGGACATCCGAGTCCCCATGAAGAAAGACGGAGCTCCCCGCCCCAGGCCTGGAGAGGTCGTGGCCTTCGAGGCCTTCCTGGAGGCGGGGCTCCGGCTCCCGGTGCATCCCATGCTCCAGGAGTTTCTGAAGGAGTATGGGCTGGCGCTCAACCACCTCACGCCGAACGCCCTCGTCCGGATGGGCATCTTCATCTGGATTTTTGAGACGGCGACTGGGAGGGAGCCCACCCTGCGCGTCTTCCGGTATTTCTACGAGTCGGCGGCGCGGAGCTCTCACCTGGTGAAGGGGGGACCCAAGTCCCCTTTTGGCTCGGTGATGGTGCAAATGCTGCCGTCCTGGGTGGCCGACTACCCGGCGGCAGCCTCCCGGGATCACTGGGGGGACTGGGTCCGGAGGTGGTTCTACCTCCGGGTCCGGGATGACGGGGTGACGTACGCCCCGGAACCGGCCTCTTACAGCCGGTCGTCCGCACCGAAGCCTCCGACGTGGACGGACGAGGAGCTCGAGCTCCTCGGTAAGGTGATCAAGTCCCGGAAGGGCCGCTCTATGCGGGACGCCGCCGAGGAGATGATGCTCCTCCGGATCTTCCCCTTCTCAGGCGGGAAGAGGGGAGTCGGCATGGGCCCGGAGCAGCGGCCCCCGGTCAAGCCGGTGACGCGACGTAAGTTCCGGAACCTGTAGCATTACATTTTACAAATTTTCAAAAATTTGACTAACTCTTTACCTCTTGCAGTCCGGCCGTACCCGGCGGCGCGGGAGAAGGCGGAGAACCTCCTCGGGAGGTACTTCACCAACGAGCACGAGCGCGTCGTGCGCCTCGTGGGGGAGGGTCCTCCCCGGAACCTGGTGGCTGAGGCCTACGGGCTGAAGCTTCCGGAGAGGAAACCCCTCCCCACCCCCGGTTCGCACAAGCGGGGAAAGGACGCGGCCGGGGGCTCTGAGCCTAAGAAGGCTAGAGTCCAAAAGACCCCCCGGCCCGTTGACGACACCGGCGGCGACTCCGGGGAAGCCCCGGGACGAGACCCCCGGGACCGAGCGCGCCCGGGCACCGACGAGGAAGGAGACAACACCCCCTCCCCCGAAGGGCCCCGTTGAGGCTCGGGGGAAGGAGTCGGCCGCGGACGGGGCGGCCTCCGACTCGGTGAACTACGCCCCGTCGCCACCATCGGTAGCGGCCCCGCTACCACCCCCGGCCCCCTTGGAGCCGGAGAAACTGGAGGTGAGGTTCGCGGAGGCCTCGCCTCCGTGGATGGAATGGCCCGTGGACGAGGGGGGAGCCCCTCGGTCTACGAGGTCCCGCCCGAAGTGGGGGCCCTGGGGGCCCTCCCGCCCGGGAAGGGGAAGGGTCTGATGGTCCCCCCCCAGCGAGGGACCCCTTCCGGGACATCGTCGGCCACTTCCTCGGGGGGCACCTCCGCAACGAGGACGACGACGACCGCCACCCCGACCGAGGTCGCGCCAAGCGCCCAGGTTTGGGAGCCCGCTACCGGCCGCGGCCGGACCAGCGCCGGGCGGGAGACCCCCTTGCTTTCCACAGGGGAGGTTGAACGCTACGCGGAAGGCCTACAGACCCCGAAGGTCCAGGCCTTCGTTGCGGGAGGGACGCTCCACGATCGCTTCGCGGAGCTCCGGTCTCTCCAAGCCCAGGTATTCACCCAAAGCGACTATCGCTTTCCTTTGGCTCCTACAATTGAAAATTTTTCTAACTCTGGAATTTATAGGGGACGGCGATTACCTGGGGCGTCGAGCAGCGCGTCATCCGACTGCTCAAGGACGCGGAGGACAGGGCCGCCTCCTTCCTGGGCCAGCGGGATGAAGCTCTCCAGGAGCTGGCCTGGGTCCGGGCCCAAGTTCACGTCTCGGAGGCGGTGAATGGCCACCTCCGAGAGGAGGCGAAGGCGAGGAGGGAGGCCTTCCGGGAGCTCGAGGAATCGAGCGTCCGGGCGGTGGCGGATGCGGGCCGCTCCGTCCGTTCGGCCCTCGAGAGCCTTGGCGTAAGCCTAGGCTCTGGAAGCAGCTCGGAGGTGCCCCCGGCGACCCTCGCGGAGGCCGTGCATTTTCTCAATACACAGGTCTCCGTCATTCCGGAGGCGGCTGACGCCCGGGCTCGGGGCCGGGCGATTCCCATCGTTGCGGCCGCGGCCGGGCTCGTCGAGCACCGGGGAGTGGGCGCCCGGGCGATAGGGGCCGCATCCCGCGGAGCTTCCCCGAGTTCTTCAAGCCTTCACGCCGGGAGGTGGAGCAGCTCGCCGGGGGCTTCTACGACCGGATCATCCAGGCGAGATTCCCGGTACCGGCACCTCCGGCGGTGGACGCTCCGGCCCCGGCCTCAGAGGAAATCCCCCGGGGGGAGGACGCCAATGAACATGTATGAGCCTCCCCCCGGGTCTTAGTTAGGGCCCTTTTATTTACTTAGGACTTTTGATCCCGGTAGCTTCTTAGAAGAAGCCCCAGACACTTGTACAAAAACATTTTGAATGCAATGGAGTTAGAATTTTTCTAAGTCTTTGAATTGAATGCATTGTTACCAGGGTTCCCGGGAGGTTGCTCCCGGGCGAAGGTCCGGGAGGGGCTCCCCGGGGGACACCCAAGCGGCCTTAATCTTGCTAAGCCTTGTCTCCGGGAAGCGCGGCGGGGACAGCGTCCGGGAGCCAATCCGGTTGAGGTGGAGTCCGGAGTGGCACTTGGACAACTTTGACAATCATCACGCCGAATTGTCCCCTCCGCGACCGGGGTTCCGGATGATACCTCCCCTCCGGATACTTCCACCAGCGGGATACGAGTTCTGGCCCGAAGATGTGCTCCGGGACGCTCGGCGCCGCGTGCGAGCATTGTACCGGGACTTGACCCGGGAGCTAGCGGAGATCCTCCGAGAGTATTAGGCGTAGGAGCCTTAGGACGTAGAGAATCCCCCGAGTTAGAACCCGGGTTGTATCATTTCCGAAGCCTACCGGAGGGGGAAGATGTCCTCCGGGTTTGACAATCAATAAAGCTGTTTATTTGCTTCTTCTCTTGTTGTCTTTTTGTTTCTTCTTCTTGGATGGTCCGGACGACTCCTTTTCACAAGAATGAGCTAAGTTTGCTCGTGGGCGGTGCGGCCGACACCTGGGGGTTCCTTATCCCCCCCGCCCATAGCGGGCCGGAGGGTAGCTCCGGGCGTTGTGGGGGTAACAAGGCCCCCGAGGTGAAAACAACCTGTAGCATAGGAATTTTTCTAAGTTAGAAAAAATTTTAGAACGAGGTTTCCAAGGAAAGGACATTCCAGGAGACAATCGTCCGGTCGCCGTGAGAACAGGGAGCCAGGAATAAGGCGTCATGTGGAAGAAAAGTCCAAGAAAACCCGATGAGATTTCCGGAGGCGAGCTTCCGAGGAGACAATTGTCCGGTTGCTGTGAGAACGGGGAGCCGGGAATAGGGTCTCCGGGGAAGAAATGTCCGAGAAATCCGTAACTTCTCCGGGAGACAGTCGTCCGGTCGCCGTGAAAACGGGGAGCCGGGAGGCATTCATCCGGTCGCCGGGGACCAAATATCCAAGAATGCCATTAGACGTCCCACTGAGGAGAGCGTCGAACGTCGACTCCCGTAGGAGGAAGATGGATCCAAGAAGGCCATTAGACGTCCCACTGGGGAGAGCGTCTACTCCCGGAGGAGGAAGTGCCCGAAGACGGGTCTTGAGTGTTTGGGCAGGGGACTAGTCTCCCAAAGTGACTCATTACCGCGGCCACTGGGGACCGGGTTGTCGCTTACACCCTCAGTCCACGAGGGCTGATCGTAAGCCACCCTACAGGTGGGACTTGCTGGGCCTGTCCCACTTCCTCGCGGGGAGGGCATCCTCACTGGGAGGGTATCGCCGCTAGGGGCGGTCATGAGAAGAACCTGCAATGAGACAATTGAAAAGCAAGACCTATGTATTGCTAATAAAATGAAGTACAGGGCCTCCCCCTGCGAAGTCACGAAAGGGGAGGAAAATACAGTGTCCCTCCTCCCCCTCTGGCGTGAACGCCCCGGGGGAGGGGATAGGCCCGTAAAGCTAAACATAGAACTTGCGAAGTAAACGCAAGTTCCACGTGTGCTTCAGCTCCTACTCTTGAAGGTTGGAGAGCTTATAAGCCCCCGAGCCCAGGACCACGGAGATCCTGTAGGGGCCCTCCCACTTGGGGGAGAGCTTCCCCTGGGCTTGGGGGTCTGTGACGCGCTTGAGGACAAGGTCCCCAAGGCAAAAAGCTCTCTCGCGCACGCGCCGGTTGTATGCGCGCTCCATCTCTTGCTCGTAGATGGCGTGGCGGAGGAGCGTTCGGTCGCGTTCCTCCTCCACAAGGTCGATTTCAAGGCGCCGGTTGGCCTCGTTGACTTGGTACGCTACGGGCGTGGCTCCCTCCAGGAGCTCGACCCGCAGTGACCGGAGGCCGATCTCTGGGGGGAGGACTGCCTCTGCCCCGTAGACCAGGGAGAAGGGGGTACGCCCCGTCGCCCGGGACGGGGTCGTGCGCATGGAGCAGAGGATGCTAGGGAGCTCCTCTGCCCATGCACCCCGCTTAGAAGCTGTTTGCTCGAGTCTCCGGCGCAACCCCTGTAGGATCACGCCGTTGACCCTCTCGACAGCCCCATTGCTCCGAGGATGGGCCACTGAGGCGAAGTGGATGACGAGCCCCAGGCCTTCACAGAATTCCCGGAAATAAGCCGAGTCGAATAGGGTCCCGTTGTCCACGGTGATTTCCCGGGGGACAACAAAACGACATACGACGTTTTTCCAGAAAAACCGCTGGACGGCCCGGGACGTGATGCTGGCCAAAGGCTCCGCCTCAACCCACTTTGTAAAATAGTCGACCACGACTACCGCATACTTGTATCCTCCGGGCGTTGGGGGGAAGGGCCCTAAGAGGTCCATCCCCCAGCGCACGAAGGCCCAAGTGATGGGGATTGTCTGCAGCGCTATAGGGGGGAGGTTCGAGCCCTTGGCCATCTTCTGGCATGCCTCACACGCGGAGACAAGGTCTCGCGCGTCGCACATGATCGTGGGCTAGTAGAAGCCCTGTCGGAGGGCCTTGGCCGCGATGGCACGCGGGGCTAGGTGAGAACCACAGCTCCCCGCGTGGATGTCTTCGAGAAGTTGAAGTCCCTCCGGCCGGGGGAGGCAGCGCAGGAGGGCGGAAGCCCCCCGCTTGTAGAGCCTCCCCTCCAGCAGGAGGTATGCCCGGGCTTTAGCCCGGAGGCATTTAGCCTCGGTCTCACTAGGAGGGTCCCCCTCCTCCTTGATGAAGGAGATGAGGGGGTCCATCCAAGACGGAGTCCGGGTAATCTCGGCGACCTCCGGGACATGAGGCTCGTCGCCCGTGTCCGGGGAGGCCACCGAGGGCTTCGTGATGATTTCCAGAAAAGCCCCCTTGGGCAGCGATTCCCGGGCCATTGCCGCCCGGGGCCAAGGCGTCGGCCCGGTCATTGTCCCTCCGCGGGATATGCCGGGCCTCGAGGCCGTCGAAATGCCTCTCCATCTTTCGCACTTCTTGAAAATAAAGACTTAAGTTTGCATCATGGCACAGGTAAGACTTGTGCATTTGGCAAACTACGAGCTGAGAATCTCCCTTGACTAGGAGGCACCGGATCCCCAGGGAGCGCGCAAGGCGCATCCCGAGGAGCAAAGCCTCGTATTCGGCGACGTTGTTGGTTGCGGGGAACTCGAGCCGCGCGGCGTACTCGAGTTCCTTCCCCTCGGGGCTCCGGAGGACTACTCCCGCACCAGCCCCGGCGAACACAGCGACCCATCGAACATGAGAGTCCAATGATCACTGCGTCGGGGCGGCACAGGGAGGTCTTCGTCCCCGGAGCCAGAGGCGGGAGTCCACTCTGCGACGAAGTCGGCGAGGACCTGTGACTTGATGGCGGAGAGACCGGTAAGGGACAGGGAGAAGGGGGCAAGCTCGGCCCCCCACTTCCCGATCCGGCCGGTGGCTTCTTTGTTCCGCAGTACCTCCCCCAGGGGGAGGGACGACGGGACGGTGATGGGGTGCCCCAGGAAGTAATGCCGAAGCTTCCGGGACGCCATGAGGAGGGTGTAGCAGATTTTCTCCATCTCCGTGTACCGAGTTTTGGCCCCCTGGAGGGCCTCACTCACGTAGTACACGGGGCGCTACTGCCCCCCTTGCTCCTTCACCAAGACCGCGCTGACGGCAACGGGGGTCGCGGCAAGGTAGAGGAGCAGGGGCTCTTCTGGAGACGGACTCACGAGCATTGGAGGGATCGTGAGGTACTTCTTGAGGTCGTTGAAGGCTTCCTGGGCCTCGGGGGTCCAGCGGAACCCCTAGAGCCCCCGGAGGATCTTGAAGAACTGGAGGCCCCGCTCTCCCGATCGTGAAATGAAACGGCAGAGTGCGGCTAGGCGGCCGGAGAGCCGCTGGACGTCCTTGACGGAGCGCGGCGGGGGCATGTCTAGGAATGCCCAGATCTTCTCGGGGTTTGCCTCTATGCCCCGCTGGGACACGAGGAAACCTAGGAGCTTCCCCCCGCGCACCCCAAAGGCGCACTTCTCCGGGTTAAGTTTGAGCCTGAACGTGCGGAGGTTGCGGAAGGTCTTCGCCAGGTCATCGATGTGGGAGGCTGCGCGGGGACTTTTGACGACCGCGTCGTCTATGTTTACTTCGACGTTGCAGCCGACTTGATCTTTGAAGACCAGCGTCATGAGGCGCTGGAAGGTTGCTCCCGCGTTCTTGAGCCCGAAGGGCATATGGGCGTAGCAGAAGGTTCCGAGGGGAGTTATAAAAATCATCTTTTCCTCGTCCCCTTCCGCCATCCGGACCTGATGGTAGCCTGAGTAGGCGTCTAGGAAGCTCATGAGCTCGCACCCCACAGTGGAGTCGATGAGCTGATCAATCCGCGGGAGCAGGAAGTTGTCTTTGGGGCAGGCGCGGTTAAGGTCGGTGAAGTCCACGCACATCCGGCACCTGCCGGTTGATTTCTTGACGAGGACGGGGTTTGCGAGCCACTCGGGGTGCAGGACCTCCCGAATGAACCCCGCCTCTCGGAGCCGGGTGATCTCCACCTTGATTGCCTCTTGGCGCTCGAGGGAGAGTTTTCACAGCTTCTGTTTGACCGGGGGGTGACCGGGGGCCACCGCGAGCTTGTGCTCAATGACCTCCCGGGCGACGCCCCGCAAGTCCGCAGGCTTCCACGCAAAAACATCAGAGTTTTCGCGCAGAAAAGCCGCAAGTTGCGCTGCATGCTCCTCGGGGAGCTCCGCCCCGATCCGGATGGTTTTGTCTTCGTCACCCGGGGACAGCAGGACCTTCCAGAGGCCCCCTTCCGGACGCGGCTTGAGGAGGGGCCTCCTGGGCGGTGGCGCAGCGGCGTCTAGTTCCGGGGGAGAAGCCTCCCCCCGGGCGTCTTTATGAGGTTGACGCTTCCGATTGTGGCCGCAGCGCGCTCGTATAGAGCACGGGCCATGTCCTGGTCTCCCCGGACATTGATCACACCATGTGGCCTGGGGATCTTCATGCAGAGGTAGTTTTGATGGGTGGCAGCCCCCAGCCGGTTGATTGTAGTCCTCCCCATAATCGCGTTGTAGGAGGAGGGGAGATCTACTACGTCGAAGCGGACCAGCTCGGTCCGGTAGTTCTCCGGGGTGCCGAACGTCATAGGAAGATCTACCTTGCCCACGGGGTGGATCGCCTTCCCCGGGACAAAACCTTGTAGGGGCCCGGCAGCAGGCTGCAGGAGCTTCTCATCCACCTGCATATCTTTGAAGGCCTTCAGAAATAGGACGTCGGCAGAGCTCCCGCCGTCCACGAGGATGCGAGCCAGGTGGAAGTTGTAGATAGTCGTGGAGACAATGAGCGCGTCGTCGTGGGGGAAGCGAACCCCTCTCGCGTCTTCCGCCGTGAAGGTGAGGGGGACGTCCGACCACTTGGGTGGCGGGGACGTGTGTACTCCTTACGCTGGCGCTTGGAGTCCCGCCTGGAGGCGGACCCTCCCACGATGACGTTGATGTGGTGCTGAGAAGTCTGGAAGGGGAGAGCTTCTGAAGGATCCCCCTCCTGTGTCTGCTCTCCCCCCGCGGGAGCGGGAAGGGCCGGAACAGCTAGCCGAGGGGGCAAGGAGGCCGGAGTCCCCCCTGCCCGCGCTGGTCGAGGAAGTCCGCGAAGTGCTGCAGCAGCTGGCTACAGTCTCGGGTAGCGTGGCTACTAGACCTGTGGAAGCTGCACCACGGTCCTTCCCGCCTTCTCCCCGCGGGGCCTTCCCGGCCACGCGAAGACTGTCCTCCCCCATGGCCCTTCGGTTTGGGGAAGGGGCGGCTGGCCCTCGGGGGGTCGCGCGAGCCACCTCCGCCCTCGAGGACAAAGGTGTCCCGAGGCCGTGGCTCGCTACGCCCCCCCTGTCTGGGGTGTTTGGGGGGATCCCTGGCCCCCCGGTCGACGGGGGCGGGAGCCCCCTGGGTCTTCTTCCAGATGTCGTCTTCCTCCGCCCGAGCATACTTTTCGAGTACGTTGAATAGCTCATCGGCGGAAGAGGGGCAGCTCCGGGAGAGTCTTCGGTGGAGCTCCCCCGGGAGGATGCCGCTTTTGGAGGCTTCGATGACTGTAGAATCCGGGACGTGGGCCACTTTGCTTTTCACTTGGGCGAAGCGCTTGAAGAAGCTTCTGATGGTTTCCCCGGTCCTCTGACGGACAGTGTATAGCTGCGAGGAGTCCAGGGGATGCACGTAGTTCCCCTGGAAGTTGGCACAGAACTCCCGATTGAGCTGCGAGAAAGACTTGATGGAGCCGGCCTTCAGGTTGTAGAACCAAGAGCGGGCGATGCCGGTGAGGTAGAGCGGGAAGACGTTGCATTGTACCGTCTCGTCCCCCCCGGCCGCGGAGATGGCTGTGGAGTAGACCTGCACAAATTCGTAAGGATCTGCTCACCGTTATAGTGCTCGATGTGCGGAGGGCGGTAGGGCCGTGTCGCGCCCTGAAACTGGGACAACGACAACTCCTGTAGAGACCTAGCTCGCTGCAGCTAGTCCCAAACCACAAACCTTTGACTTCCCAGGATAAGTCAAACACAAGAGTATATTACATTGCAACAGAGTACTCACAAAATATTAAGCAGTGTGGCCTGCTGGCCTTAATATTACATAAAGAGGATTACAATGCCTACAAGGCATTCAGGGTTTAGCAAAATATTTAACTACGCAGCAGAAGATAGGTGACCCTCCCACAAAAGAAGTTGACGGCAGAACAACACACTTCAGGGTTCTGGCGGAACTGATTCTCCTCCTTCTGGATCCACGAAGTACTCCGTGCCATCATCTTGATCAAAGTAGGCTCCATCTATTGAGTTGAATGTTGCAAGGGTGAGCACTTACGTACTCAGCAAGTCATAGGTAAGAGTAGATACATATAGTAGTGATGATATGAACCTAGACTAGTCAAGAATTATGGATATTTGTAAAATAATCTTTTCCTTTCTCATCTCATCTTATGGCAGCACTTTTCATAATATAACATCATCATTCATGTTCACTAGGTTATAGCACTACCGCGACACGTCGACACACGACAGCCCACGGCAGCACTCCTTATCATGACAACACATGTCATTTGGGTAATCTTGCTTAAACATATTTTATTTAGAAAATAGTACTTGTGTCACACCCCGTGGATTTAATCCACCGCAGCAGACTCCTATAAACCCGGGAGCTCGGAGTATTCGAATACGTTTTTAACTCTGCAGAGAGGTACCAATTTACCCGCAAGATATTCCACTTTCAAACCTTTCCTATCATAACAAAATGATTGGACCCCTGACTCACTTCATACTGTGAGCGGCAAGGTGGAAATAACAAGAACTTTTGTTATGTTTTACTCACAATTCACCCCCGACCCTGTGGCTCTCAGCGAGGCACAGTTGTGGCAGGTTGTATCCAAACCTCCACCCCTTTGCTTATTCCCATTACTGGGTCAGCGTGCTTGATCACCTTCAGTGATATGTGTGGGAGCCGCGCTCCGTGTTTATCGTGCATCACTACACATCTCATGCAGGGGTTTCATGTGCGATCCACATAATTACTTGTTCAGGCCTGTCCCATACCAGGCTTGCGGTTAGCACGTTGTTCATGCCACTAGACGCACAACACAAGGTTCTAGTCCTTATATGCCAGTGACCAGACCATCCACAACCCTGCACCTTCAGTGCCTGCATTCCTTTGCAGTCTAGCACCTCCAGTGCTACAGCCATCCACACCATTTTTCTGGTCACGGCTAGGGGTTTTATTTCATGAATATAAGTATATGGATACATATAATAGTTCATGGCTCAAAACTTGTTTATTTCACATTTCACAGATAACCAGTCTAGTACTGCCAATTCATAAATCAACCATTCTCAATCTTTCACATGCAATATTGCCTATATTCAAGGTTATATTATAGCAACATTTAAAATATAGGTTCAAGATGACCAAGGATATGACTTGCCTTCCGCGTCGTAAAATACAGCAGTCGATGACGGATCAACAGCAAAATCTTCAAAGTCAGCTTCTGAATCTGTTCGACGACAAACAAACACACAATAATTACTTATAATATTTAAAATGTTTTATGACTTATATGCAGAAATGCTCAACAAGAATGATTGAACTATACTGGAGATAGCTGCAAACTGAACTGAGTCGAGATTCTAGGGTTTCAAGGAATTTGGGCTAAGGATGGTGATTAGATAATCTTAGGGTTTCAGGATTACAATAGGGATAACAATTTTGTGGCTGGTTTAATCAAAACAGCGAATGTCAACAGATCGACATTCGGATCAAAGCTTGGACATAACTTTAAGAAAAGCTAGGATGCTTATCTCAAGTTGTGGTAATAGAAGAAAATGTAGACCACAACTCTACAAATTCAGTGGACAAAGTGGTTTTCAAATTGCACAACCAGAAGTGGGTAAACAAGGTCAATGCCACTGGCTGGCAAGCTCTGGCATAGAGCTGACAATGCCAAAAACTAGGGCTTAGCATAACTTTTGATCTGGAGCTCCATATGATGCACCACTTTGTCTGGGAGGTAGGCTTGAGTAACAGGAACAATTAAGTTAACAGGATCTAGGGCAGGAAATGGCTGGAAAGCAAGAAATTTGATGATGAACAGAGATGAACTGGCTGCACTGGAGCAGTTCTGGACAAAAACTTGGCAAAGCTATAACTTCCAATCTAGGCCGATCTAGGTGTCGGGCTAGAAGACAAAAGTGTTCAGGAGATCAAAGCACACACACTAGACAAAGTTTCGAGCGCTGAAATGGCTGGAACAAGCTTTCCGGTCATCGGCGCCGGAGAAGAAACTCTGGATTTGGGGGTTTTTGCTGTAGGAGGTTTGAACTTAATTCCAAGCTCAAGGAGTATCTGTGGAGTATAAGGAAGCTACTAGGATAGTCAATTTGGTCAGAGGATGGCTGGAGAAGCCTGGCGACGATCGCCGGCGACTGGTAGAGCTTGAATTTGGGGATACCTTCGATTCGAGCTCAACCTGGGGATCTGGATGCTTAGGCTGGCTAATTAGAGCTCACAGATCAATTTGCTTCACAGGTTCGAGGGCTAATTCGAAGTGATTTGGTCTGCATTGCCGGAACAGGGCAATCGGGAATTCCGGCGATCACCGGCGACTGGATGCAAGATAACTCAATTAGATGGTACAGCACAATGAGGGAGATTAGGGAAACTTACTGATGCGGTTAATTTGACAGAAGGTGCTGCGTAGTGTGCTGGCACCGTGAAGCTCTTCGACAGCTCGCCGGAGAAGACGACGACAGTGAAGAAGTTTGAGAATTTGGTTAAGTCCTGGGGAAGAGGAGATGACACAGGGTACTGGTGGCTTAAATAGAGTAGTGGGCGAAGCTTGCAAGGATTAAACAGCATTGAATTGGTGTCAGTTGACATGAATTGCCGGGCGCAGATGCAACAACGGCGAGCGGTAACACGACTGTGCACGGGCGAGACAAAGCTGTGCTACATTGGGACTCAACCATGTCGGGCAGTGCAAGGTGGTGGCGACAACGGCTGGCAAGGCAAGCTACGTGGCAAGAAGATGCTGACAACAGTCACTGCTGGTCGGGCACAGGGCAAGCTTTAGTCGTCGACGCCGCCACGGTGTTGCCACGGCGATGGCTGAGACACTGACGCGTGCGCAACAGGAAGAGCAAGCATGCACGAGCACAAATGCAAGCTGAACTTGGCCGGCGGCGAGCGTGCACGGCGCATGGCAACCACGGCAATCTCTGGTCGTGCGCACAGTAGCTAGCCTGGTCGAAAATGGACTGAACTGCAGTTTCAAATCTTTGAGTTTTGGACTGAAATGCAAATCTAGAATTCTGGAAGGTTTAAACTGAAATTGATTTCACTAATCTGGTAGATTATATTCAACAGGATATTTGGCAAAGGTAAATGATAAAATTTGATACATTTGAATAGTTTTCGATACAAACTGAAAATAGGGTAATTTTGGGTAAAATAAGGTTTAAGTTTTGTCGATCTCGAGTTCTGGCATTTAGGGTTCCATTTTGATATCTGCACAGAAGAGAAACTTGTGGCAAATAGCATTTTGAGAAGATTTGCCGAAGAAATTCTGAATTTGGAGTTAATCTGGAGATTTTAGCCTTTCTGGGTTTTCAAATAACAGATAAGGACTAATTTGCGATAACTCTTGGACTGATTTGTGAAAAGGGTCTAGATGATGAAATCTGGCTGTCAACTTTTTAGATTAAGGTATTGACATACCCATGATCATATTCCAGGAATAATCTGGTCTGAACTTGGTCAAGATTTTGATTAAATCTGTATTTCTGAAACTTAGGGTATTTGGGTAATATAAGGTATTTCTGTTTTCGAAAACAGAAGAAGTTGATAAATCTGGAATTTAGAGATAGAATTGGATCTAGGTTCTGAAGGCTTTTAAGTTCAGAGTAACTAATAGATCACATCTGAACAATCTGATCTTGGTTTGAGGTCACAGGATAGACTTTGGAGATTTTAGGGCTTAGGATAGATACTGATCTGGCTATTACTACAGATACATGCATGCATGCTATTTATGAAAAAGGAAATTTTCACCCCTAACTCAGGGCGTTACAGGCCGCGGCCACTGGATGCTACGAAGTCTTCGACACAGGGGCTGGTTACCCCCCTGCACCTCCCGGGGGGAGTCCCGGTCGCTGTCCTCTTTGACGGGACCTTCGTTGTCGGAGTCAGGGAGCGGTCCAAGAGGTCCTCCGGAGTGGCGGTGGCGACGCTTCTCTTCTGGACCGGGGCTGAGTTCCCGGACGTCTGGGCTCTCCTCCGGGGAGGCTGTGTCTTCCGCAGGCCTCTTCCCCCGACCGGTGCAAGAGCGAGGCTCCCCTTGCCCGCGGTCGGGGGGAAGTTCTTCCCCGCGCCCGGGTGAATGCATTCGCTCGACCTCCCCTGGGGCGAAACGGACGTGTCCCACCGAGGGAGGGAGCTTATGCACTGAAGCTACCAGCCCGGAAGCTTCCGGGGCCGGCTGGGGGGAGCCCCCTGCGAAGACCCCCGGGACCGGAAAGGGGGAAGCCCCTGTATTATCCGGAACCGGGGAGGGGGCGCCCATGGCGACGTTTGGAACCGAAGTGGAGGGGGCCCCAGTGGCAACGACCAGAACCGGCGAGGGGGAAACCCCCGCGGCGACGTCCGGGACCGGGGAGCCCATGTGGGGGGAAGTCCGCTGAGGCGCGGGAGCTGATCTGTCGACCGCCCCCGGTGCGGTAAACCCCCGGCATAACGTGGGCTCCCGGCCCTGGGAATAGGCCAGGGACGGGGTACCCCCTGGCGCCATGAAGGGCCCTGGCATGAAGTAGCCTCCCGGCACCGGGACGGGCCCGGGTGCCGGGAAGGGTCCGGACGTATATCCCGCAGGGGGAGGGAACCCCCCGGCAGGATCATACGGGGCGGACAAACTCCCGGAGGCCGGAGGGGCCGCCGGGTAACCCATAAACGGGGGCATGTTCCCCGGATACGGGTGTGAGGCAAATGTGGGGGCCGGAGGCCGCGCCAACACGCTGAGCAGCTCATCCATAGAGCGCTGGGCGCGGAGCTGGCCCTCCACGAGAGCCTCAAGCAGGGCATCCCGGGGAGCCGGGGGAGCCGTCGGGGGGAGACTGGTCCCGGCTGAGGTCTCCGCGGTCACCAGGAACGACCTAGAGGTGGAAGCACCTAAGTTAAGAGGAAAGGAGGGAGGCGGTACCTGGGCCAGGCCGCCTCCGGGCGGAAGCGCCGGGACAGCAGTGTCCCGGACGGGCAGCGCCGGGTCTCCGAGACCCGGGTCACCGGGAAGGGTGCGAGCCCTTGTTCTTGGGGGAGCCATGGCGTCTTGTCACGAGTCCCCACGGTCGGCGCCAACTGTCATGGTATTGCGAATACCCCGGCAGGTTTTGAGAACGATCCTAGCGAAGATTACGCGGCGCGGGTTGACCGGATGACCGGTCCTCCCCCGTCGGACAAGCACAAGAGATGACACGAGGATTTATACAGGTTCGGGTCCCGGTGGGGGCCCTAGTCCTGTCGACGCGCTCCCGACCGGAGTCGGCTGGGGAGGCTCTCTCCGGGGGAGAGGCTTCTGGAGCACGCTTGTGAGTTTAGCTATTCCAATAAAAGTGATTTGATGCTTACAACAGAGGGGTACAAGGGCTATTTATAGCCCCAAAAAGAAGCGAAAAGCCTAAACTACCCCGGATTGAAGGGTAGGAACGTTCTTTTCCCGGTCAAACGTCTTGGATGCTTGACAGGTGGTCGCTGATTCCCGAGACGCTCCTCGCGTGACCTGCACGTGACATATCGACTCGAGACTTTACCTTAAGGGCGATGAGGCCCGGGACACGCACCGGAGGCCAGGTCTCCGGACCAAAGGCGGCTCTCGGGACCGTCACCGGAGACCAGGTCCCGGGGGCCAAAAGGCGGCGCCCGGGACGACACCGGAGGCCCGGTCCCGGGAGTCAAATGGCGGCGCCTGGGACGGCATCGGAGGCCCGGTGCCGGGACCCAAATGGCGGCGCCCGGGACGGCACCGGAGGCTAGGTCCCGGGGGCCAAAAAGGCGGCGCCCGGGACGGCACCGGAGGCCAGGTCCCGGGGGCCAAAAAGGCGGCGCCCGTGACGGCACCGGAGGCCAGGTCCCGGGAGCCAAATGGCGGCGCCCGGGACGGCGGCGGAGGCCAGGTTCCGAGAGCCAAATGGCGGCGCCCGGGACGACACCGGAGGCCAGGTCCCGGGGGCCAAAAAGGCGGCGCCCGTGACGGCACCGGAGGCCAGGTCCCGGGAGCCAAATGGCGGCGCCCGGGACGGCGGCGGAGGCCAGGTTCCGAGAGCCAAATGGCGGCGCCCGGGACGACACCGGAGGCTAGGTCCCGGGGGCCAAAGAGGAGGAGCCCGGGACGGCACCAGAGGCCAGGTCCCGGGGGCCAAAAAGGTGGCGCCCGGGTCGGCACCGGAGGCCAGGTCCCCGGGCGAGTGGCGGCGCCCGGGACGGCACCGGAGGCCAGATCCCGGGGGCCAAAAGGCGACGCCCGGGACGGCACCAGAGGCCAAGTCCCGGAGGCCAGATCCCGGGGGCCAAAAGGTGGCGCCCGGGTAGGCACCGGAGGCCAGGTCCCCGGGCTAATGTGACGCAACTTACCTGGACTTAGTCCCGCGGAGATTTCCCCAAACACCTTGAGGAGGTAGTTTGTTCGCTTCTCGATTTCAGACGAAGGCAAAACTGTGTCACCAGCAGACCAGTTAGCAAACATGAAACAAAAGTATAAGACTTCATTGGCTAAGTCCCATACCATTGTTATAGTCCAAGGTGCTGTCCGCCATGGACTGTATCTCCCAAGCCGGATGAGCCCTTTCACGTAGGGGGCTCACCCGATTCTTCACGAAGTCGCGAGCTGTTATTCTCTGCTGGACTAAGTGAAGAATCACCTCGGCTTGCTTCTTCTGCTCTGCATTCAGAGCAGGGAGGGAACCCAACTCGCTGGACTTCTCTGGCCGCGAGTTCACAAACCACAACCCGCTCTCAGACGGAGGGGTGCAGTAGAACCATTTCTGGTACCACCTGTGCACGGAGTCTCGCAGGGGTGGGAAGGGATACTCTTTCTTCTCCCTTATCCGGAAATAGATGCATCCGGCGGCATTGGTGCTCTTCGACCACGCCGAATAGTAGAAACGTCAAAAGAGATCCACACTGGGATACACTCCGACGAAGGCTTCGCACAAGTGCTGGAAGATCGCCAGGATCAGGACAGCATTTGGGTGGAGATTCACCAACTCCAACCCATAGTGCTCCAAGATCCCCTTCAAGAACCGACTCTCAGGGAATCGGAACCCGCACCTTAGGTATTCTTCGAAAACCACCAACTCGCCCTCTTGGACGATTGGGGTTTCTTGATCTTTCCCCGCGGGTCGCCAGTTGATCAGCAATCTTGGGGGAAGGATCTCTTCCTTCTCCAGCGCCATCAGGCTCTCCTCCGTATGATGAACTGATAGGCTCCAAGACGTCATTTTTTGGAGAGATTGTGAGGGAAAAGCTGGTGGCTTTGGGGGTGATGGAAGATGAGGAACGAGGGTTTTGAGCGGCGGAAGTTCTAGGGCTGGAGGCTGGATGTGTGGCTTCCTCAAGAAGCTACCTGCTCCTTTTATAGGCCCGAGGAGAAGTTCCACTGAGGGTAACGTTCCATTGAATATTCTATTCATTTCCCATAATGGATGTTTTCTCTGGTAAACTTGTTATGTGTTCCCTGTACCGAACCCGAAACAGAAGGTCTTCTTTGTTTCGAATTTGAGGATTAAAGATGGGCACAAAAATGTGAAAAGTTCTACAAAGGATTTTCGGAGGACATTTTCCTTCTTGTTTCTTGTAAACTTTCACGAGTTGGTCATAAAGATATTCTATGATCCAACTACTGGGCATATGGTCGTTTTTCGATCAGATTGCTGTATTATCAGAACTATGTTTCTGATCGGACTTCAATTCTAGTCGAAGTGGTGGTCTGATCAAATTTCGGTTCTGATCGCGGTAATCTTCCAGACTGAATTTCAATTTTGACCACGGCTTTGAGTTTGATCATAGTATCAGTACTCGTCGCGGTGTAATGTATTAATGCGTTTTTGGTCGTAGTACTAGAATTTGCCTGTGTATGAGTGGTCGTAAAGACACTCCTTATGGCCACATTTTCACACAGAAATTATGAAAAATCTCCATGTTATGTAAGGTAAAAGAAATCTTTATTTTTGACAATCTTTACATACAAAAGGGATACCGGCGATCAGAGCGCCGACCTGATCCGAGAGGAGTTTACAAAGTTCTCCTAGGGACATGTTGTCGTCAGTAGGATCTACACTGACGACTCCAAGGGAACTAGTAACTACTCTAAGTCTATCTACATCATCCCTAACAAGAGACGCACTATTATTCCTAATCAAATCAGAGAGTTCTCGCTGCTGTCGAGCATAGTCCCTCTCCAGGCGGAATTGGTGCGCCTCTTCGCGGGATCTTTCAAAACAATCTACCAGGTGCAGAATTACCGAAGACATCTCTTCGGTCTTCTTCTCCAGGGCTTCTTTTTCCCCTTGGAGAGTCTGTTCGAGGGGAGGAGGTTGAACTTCAGCATGCTGGTCACTGGGGGCTCCAACAATTTTTGTCTCCTACATTTGCAGATGTTAGTTTTACCAACTATAACGACAAACAAAGGGAGATGGAAGTAATTACCAATCCTTGTAAGTGACAGGTTGAAGTTCTTCCCCCAAAAAGTAGATCACCCGATAGAGGTCGAGGATCATCAGATGGTGGAAGTGCAACCTTCCCCCCAGAAGATTGCTTCCCCAACACAAGTTGAGGATCATCTGGTCGTGGAGGTACAGCTTGCCAACCAGAAGATTGATCACCTGAACAAAAACGGGGGTCATTGGAATGAAATGGAGAAAGTTGAGAAGAACATCCCTCCAAAGGTGGAGATGAAGGTTCGACCTGCTGAGGTGCGTGAACAGGAAGAACTACGGGAACTAAAGGAAGAGAGAGCAATGATGCATCTTTCACCTTTGTTCTGCTGGAGGATCCCTCGTCAACCTTGGGTTTCTTCCTTGAAGGAGACTGATCTTTGGACATCTGTGAATCCTGCTCGAATTCAAGTGAAACTTCTTCATCACTCTCAATCTCGATGATATTTTGGTCTGCCATTGAGAAGTGTATAGAAGAGAAGAAAAGATGGCTTTGAAAGAAAACTTAGCCGGGAGAATGGTTGTGAAGTTTTGAAGTTCAGAGGCTTCGGTATTTATAGCCGCCGGGTTGACGGTTCAGTTTCCGAATGCCTCGAGTTTTTAAAGCATTTACAATTTTACCTCGGGTTAAAAACGTTTTCTGCAGCGCCATCATTACCCGTCGCATATTACCCAGAGTCCATCTCGGGGAACCAACCGCCACACTTAGTGCACCACTAAGTGGAGGATTTGAAGCGTCGTGTTAAGTATCCGATGAAAGTCTTTAAAATTTGAAGTAATCATGTCCCTTCGTTCTCTTCAAATTTGGGGGCTAGTTGACGAGGATTGATACCCGAGCTAGATCAAATAAATACACGATTGGCTCAGGACAAATTCAAACCAGACAAGTGTCTGTTGATGCGAACTCAAGTTACAGGCATGTGGTCGCAGGCTTTACACGATCAGACCATAGACAGTGCGCGGTCAGGAGTTCGTATTCTATATGCGAATAGAAGACTGCAGATGGTGCGCGGTCAGGTAATAAAAAGCAACGCGCGGTCAAAACATCTTCGCCCAGAGGACGCGGGATTGTTTTGTCCCCACAACAGGGATATCCCGAATATCCCGAAGATCCTTCCACGCATGGAGACAACCGTCAGGAGGTTAATACGTGCGGTTATCCATGAATAACATGTGTTAAACCTGCGTGGAGGTTAAAGGCAGTTGCTAAAACTACATCCGAGCAATTGTTTGATGCCGTTATGCCTTGGCACCCTTTCGACCAGTATAAAAGGGTAATCTAATGCATCAAACAGGCGCATCGGATCGGATCGAGAGATCAAGTGATCAAGCAATCGAAACACCCAGAGGATCAGAAGGCAGTAGTCTAAGTTAGTTAGATTTCACAAGCCTTCCTGGCATTGTCTTGTATAAACATATTGGAAAGATCTTCATCTGTGAAGATACTTTCCCTAGCTTTGTAACACTTTCTACTACACATAGTGAAATCCCAACAGGACGTAGGGCTATTACTCCCACCATCGAGGGCCTGAACCTGTATAAATCTCTCTGTGCTCTAGTTATCTTTGATTCATCATACCTTCCCGGAGGGACACCCTGAAAGGTCTCACAACTTACAAATTCTGCATAAGTTCGACTAAGGACCCCGAGTCCAAATCGTCGACAGAAAGGCTTTTAGTTTCAAAAGCAATACTTTGAAATCTTAAGTTATACTTTAGAAATCGTTATGTGTGATGGTCTCCCATGAGTCATCACTTTTATTAACCCATATTATGAAAACATTCCAAATATTACTCGTGCTGAACCACATGGATAAAGATCCACTACGATAAGACTCCATGACCTGGGAGTACAGAGTATCCGATACTTCTTTAACACTTTGCAAAGGTGTACCTCTTTTTAAATCCACTTCTTCACTCGGTTTCCAAGTCGGATCAGCTCAATGCAACTTTTACGCATGTGACAAGGCTGAAATCACACAACGATTTTGCAGTCTAGTATTAACAATATCCCTGCCGGTAAATAGACAATTAAGTCTAAAATACCGTTGTGGGTCCTCCCCACTGCCTTTCTCCCTAGCCTTGGCCTATGTCCTCGCAAGACATATGACCTATGGTTGCAGCCGCGCACGACTCAATCCAGGCTTAGGGTGACTTCCTTGTTTACTCCTTATCCTCTCATTATTTTTCTGACCTCACATCACTCACGGCCATCTGCAGCCCACCAGTTTCCACATGAGAAAACGGACCGACATACCATGCAGGAAACTACTAATACCGAGAAAGCTACTAAGTTGTGCCTGTCCCATACCAGTGTCAATTTCATGCTCGGCAAACTCATCAGCTGGCATACGCATTACAAACTATCCCATTAACATGGCCATTTGCCGTATGAGGGATAGATATACTGGGACCAATGCCCCAAGCAATCAACGGATACAAATTCTTATTCATAGCCATTGACACATTCACAAAATGGATCGAGGCTGAACCAGTCCGAACCATCACCGCCTCAGCGGCACAAAAATTCTTTCACAAGAACATCGTCACATGATTTGGCGTCCCGAATCGCCTCATTACATACAATGGTTCCCAATTTGTTAGTGGTCTTTTCCTCGACTACTACGATGACATTGGAACCAAAGTCTGCTTCGCCACCGTTGCCCATTCGCAAAGCAATGGGGTAGTTGAACGTGCCAACGGGCAAATTATTCAAGGGGTTAAGAAGCGTGTATTCAATCGCCTTAAGATATGCTCGGGGGTTTGGGTAGATGAACTTTACTCTGTTCTAGGGGCACTTCGTACCACACCCAGTAAAGCAGCAGGCGACACGCCTTCTCAACTGGTTTTTGGTGTCGAAGCCATGCTGCCCGGTGAAATACAACTTGGCTCTCCTCGCGTGACCAACTTCAATGCTACAAATTCAACTGAAACACGTGAAAATGAACTTGCCCTTCTTGACAAAAAGCACAATCATGAACTGTTTAGGTCTGCAGTATATTTACAAGCCTTGCATAAATATCACAACAAAAGGGTGCAACCACGTAGCCTTCACATGGGAGACTTAGTTTTGAGAAAAAACCAAAATCAATCTAATTGCAATAAATTCTCACCCCTATGGGAAGGCCCCTACATTGTGGTTTCTATGACGTGACCTGGATCAGCAAGATTAGCTATGGAAGATGGCAGAGTCCTATCCAATACTTGAAACATCGACCAATTACGCAAGTTCTATGTGTAAGTATTCTTTCCCTTTCCTTTTCTATTATCAATACCTTTTTCATTTCTTGTTACAATTTTTTCGTTACGGTTAAATTCCCATTCTACCTCCTTCAGGCCACGCCTGGGGGCTGATCGAACTAAGTACTTCAATATGATGATTAAGCAGATTCACAGGCCGATCTCATGCTTACATCTAGATAAGACATTTCTTTGTTAGACATTTCTCAACGCTTTAGAAACTTACTAGCATGTTTTGATCATTCGAGTGGCTGTCAGTTCGTAATAACATACTCTCGGGTCGATCAATCCGTCACATTTAAGTCACACATACTGTTGTGATTCTTTTCTTTGTTTGCCAACACTCATGTTCGCCGCAAACACTTGATCCTGCCATCAACATACTAGGTCTCTACAATTGTCGATTGCAGGAGGGGGTTAGGGGAATATAATCATAACGTTCAACTTTTAAATTTAAGCACTTTTACCTAATTTTTGTTAAATCCTACTAATCATATGTATTTTCAAGGTATAATAACTAAAGAAAAGTTATTTCATTGTCAAAAAGTACAATAAATGACAATACATCAAGGAAGGTCGAGGTCATGTAATAATTTTTCTACAAGAACATTAACATCGGCCCTGACTGCGTCTAGCTGGTCCTCACTGTCAAAAGTTATGCTGTCCACCCCTAGCCTCAAGTCCAAATCCGGGTCATGGTGATGTCGGAGTTTACAAATTAAAGCAGAGGCCATGTAACTGACATCAGTCTTCAATGTCTCCCTACGCTTCTTCACAAACTCTGGGATATTCGCGACAAGCAGGTCGGACTGGGTGGCAACCAGGTTGCAAGACTTGGTAAGTGATAAGTCATCCCCTTTAGGATTGACGACTTCTGTATCAAACGAGTCCGCAACTTCCTTCAGCCTGGACAAGTATTTTTCTCAGCGAGGCGGCAGCTTTCAATGATCATTTCCAAATTCTCCTTCTCACTAAGAGCTAACTCTGTTTTCTCTTTGGCCTTGTCGCTGGCCGACCGAAGTTGATTAATGATGTTGTGAAGCTTCTCCAGGTCGTGTCCAGCCTGATAAACATCTCTTCCAATTCCTCCTTCTCCTCAGTTAGCTTGCGATTTATTTCTCTTTGACCTGATCAAAGAGAGAAACATACTCATATATCCATAACATCAAATAAGCAATGATGATTCCCACTGAGATAAACTTACTATCAACATCGGCTTGCAATTTGTCGCACACCGATGCGAGGCTCTCTTTTTCCCCTTGGAGAGCGTTGTCTGATCGTGTCCTCTCCTCCAAGGATACAAGGGTGTCTGAGAGTTTCTCATTATTCTCCCTCAAAGCCTTAGCCACCGCAACCCATTCGTTGTTGTGCACCGTGGCAGTCTCTTCTAGTAAAGTAGAGTTTTCCTTGCGACATACTAGAGATTAACATTCCGGTCCATACAAGGACTAAAGGTAAAGCAAGAAACTTACTGCTTTACGAGGTCATGTTTCGCTTGGATGACCTTGAAACACCCTATCAACAGACCAACCATGGTCGCGCTATGAGCAGAGGTCTGACGGCAAACATCCAGCAGGCCATAAGAAAAACTCGAACGAATAACAAATACCCTGGTGTAAGCACTTCCCTCACCTCCAGAAGATCTCCCAGGAATTTTTTTGATCCAACACTTTCTCTCGGAGGAGGCAAGTCATCGCGCACAATCGTGAAGCTTTGAGCCTCTGCGACCACCTCCGGCACAGGACCAGGCATCGCTTCCTCGACCAGCGGCATGGTGTAAGCATCCAAGCCCGTGGTCATGGTCGCCGCTGCGACCTCCACTCCATCATCAATGGGTTCAATACATCACGTATCCACAAGCAACTCGTCAATGACGTCGGGCAAAGGTACAACATCGGTATTCGCAAGGGGCTCCTCGGCAGCTACTGGCTCTGTTGCGGCGCCGCACACGGCAAGAACACCTGCCGCGGTAGTCTCTCCCCTTTCGACCGTGGCAGGTGATGTTTTGCTCACTAACACAGCCACAGACGAGGGAGTCCTGTACATTCAACTTATAATTGGTACTGTCATTCCTAACTAAGCAATGTGACTTAGCCAAAGAAAAACTACTTACTTGATGCCAAACCCCAAAAGATTTCGGGAGCTTGACCCCCTACTTTGGGGAGACAATAGCAAGGACAGCACTTTAAGCGTAGGTTTCCTCGGCGGCTCTACTAACCTTCTCCTTCGAAGGATTAGGGGAGTATCATCGTCCTCCTCCTCGCTTCCTTCCCCCTGTACAGGAAAAACATAATTCCCCATCCTTCTTATTGGGGTGTAAGACGTAGAAATGTTTACCGCGGCCATCTTCTCACCGATCGTAGTCGCCTTAGACGAAGCTACCCCAGCAATCGTCAACACTTTTGCCTTGCTGAAAGCTAGAGCCTTGGGCTATCTAGACTTCGGGGTCCTCTTGGCCTTCTTTGAGGAACCACCAGAAGGATGTCCATCACCCAGGGGCCACTTCATCCCCACCACATGGCCCTCAGCCAACTACACAAATCCAGATGTTTATTGGTTGGACTTACCTCAACGACACAACTTGCCCCAGTTTATCGCACAAAGCATACCTTTCAGTGCGCCTGTACATCCTAGTCGGCGCCACCAACCAGGCTCTCCAGCCTCGATGCACTTGGGTCGCCTTCCTTAGTCGGGTTGAAAGCCTTCAACAGGTCACTAGCCCTTACTGCGACATCGGAATCGGCCAACCCTGGACGACACTACATGTTCACAAATACATCCAAAACAACAAACAAATGAACTGTCAACGTACCAAGGCTGCCAACCCTGGTAGCGTCTTCCTTTGCCCTGATCTCCCACGTGGGATGATCCCTTTTCTTTAATGGATTGATCCGATTTTTCACAAAATTGAGGATCACATCCCGACCAGTCAAGCCCGCATCTAGGAGGCACCTCAACACTTGGGCTTGCTTCTTCTGCTCTTGGTCAAGGGCAGGGACAACATCCTTCTCCTTGCACTTCTTTGGTAGCCGATCGGCGAACCAGAGAAGACTTTCCTCTGGTGCGGTGTAGGAGAACCACCTCTGGTACCACTTATGCACCGAATCACGCAAGGGAAAGGGGAGAAAGTCCTTCTCCCGCAGGCGAAAGTAACCGCAACCTGGTGCCACTCTGGGCAAAACCCCCACAAACGCCTCACACAAATAATGGAAAGTGGTGAGGATCAACACAGAGTTGGTGTTCAGATTCACCAGCTCCAAATCAAAATGGATGAGAACCTCCCGCAAAAAATTGCTCTCCGGTAGATGAAAGCCGCAACATAAAAAATCTTCCAACATCACCAGTTCGCCCTCCCGCACTACAAGGCTGTCTTTGTTCTCCCCAGTAGGCTGCCATGGTATCAGCGACCTGGAGGGAAGATAACCATCAACTTCTAATGCTAGCAAACTCTCCTCTGATCGATGATTGCATCTTGTCCAGCACGCCATCAAGATGGATTTTTTGGTGCAGAACAGCGATGGCTGCGACCTACGGCTCAAACAAGACACCTTTTCAGAAGCTGAAACGCCTATTTCAAAGGGAAAATGCCTTTTCCAGTGAAAAGAAAGCCTTTTCGCTTTGACTTCGGGGGCTAGCAGATAAAGATTGCTGCTCTATTGATCGCGCGTGACCATGCTGCGACAATCATCTCATGATCGCGAGTCGTTCCGTGATCGCATGCAGCACACATACCTTTCCATGATCGTGATAGTCATTCCGTGATCACACGCGACGCGCATACCTTTCTATGGTAGCCAAAAGCTAAGGAAAGAGCTAATACAGCGGTCTAAATAAATGCTAGACGTTATTTATAAACAAAAACTGAAAAATCCACATGAGAAAAATTAATCCTCCATTAAAATTTTCCATTATTTACAAAAACAAAAAATAAAAAGGGCCATACTAAGGATTGGCCTTAGTCCTAATTGCATTTAAGATGAAGTCATTTTGACTTGTAGCCAGGACCCAGAACTCCTCTAGCAACAAGTTGTCCTTCTTAGGGTCAACCACGTACGCTTCAAGCAGCCTCGCGACCTCCCTCAGTCTTGCGAGGGTATCCTTCATGGTGAGACCACAACCGGCGATGGTTACATCCGCGGTGTGCTTCTCCTCGCGCACGAGCTGCTCTATTTGTCGAGCAAGCCTTGCGGTCTCCCTAGCTCGGACAAAAGTTGCCTTCAAACGCTCAACACTCTTGAAGAAGTCATCCAAGTCGAGCCCCCTCCGGGCGTACTTCTCCCAAAGGAGTTTGTGCTCCTCCTGGAGGGCCCACAGCTCCGCCTTCACCTTGTCCAGCTCTTCTCGAGATTCACGGCTCGGCACAAAATGATCAAACTTGCTTCGAGGTAAGAATCTACTAACTAGAATGAGCCCAAAAGTCAAGAGTTTTTACCGATGAGGAGAAGGGTGAAGCAGCTGCCGCGGCTTCCTCATCCTGATGAGGACATCACCCCTAACGATGCGTCCATTCTTCCAACACCCGTTGTGCAAGGACCAATAACAAGGGCACGTGCACGTCAACTAAATCACCAGGTGAGCTCGTTTCTTAGTACACGAGAGAATATTGACAAGAGCGAGTTACTACCTAATAATATTGTGCTTGTGCTCAGGAATCATGGTGTTGATCAGCGACGGGTCGGGAATCAAGTCTACCGCGAGCTGGAGTCCGGGTCGGCCACGGCGGAGCAGTCTGTCTTCAAACGGGTGTAGCAGATGTATACGAACTCCGTTTGGGGCGTTCAAGTACATTACGGAGAAGCCCTCGACGAGACCTTTCCAATGGATCTGGTCCCACGTCGAAAATCCTTCTGAGTCAATCACAATCATCGAAACAAGTGGAGACCAGATTCTGTTGGGCCATGCGGTGCTGCGTCACGTGTCTATTGGACCTCGGCCCGTGTATCCCGCGTGGGGGGGGGGGGGGTGCGCCGCAAACCCTAGATGACACCCCTATCGCATATTAAAACCTCGTAGCCATCATTGTTAGTGTCGTGGTATTGCGAATACCCCGGCAGGTTTTGTGAACGATCCTAGCGAAGATTACGCGGCGCGGGCTGACCGGATGACCGGTCCTTCCTCGCCGGACAAACACAAGAAATGACACGAGGATTTATATAGGTTCGGGTCCCGGTGGGGGCCCTAGTCCTGTCGGTGTGCTCCCGACCGGAGTTGGCTGGGGAGGCTCTCTCCGGGGGAGAGGCTTCCGGAGCACACCTGTTAGTTTTTTAGCTATTCCAACAAATGAATCACTTGCTTACAACTGAGGGGTACAAGGGCTATTTATAGCCCAAAAAGAAGCAAAAAACCTAAACTACCCCGGAAGCCACCGTCGGACTTAGACTCACGGAGATTTCCCCCAACAGGAGCCCCCCATGCCCCTCGGGGATGATGCTCGAGTCCCCGGTGGGTATGGTACATGTTACTGGGAAAATCTCCGGACCAAGCCACCGGATCCGTGACGCTTCGGTTTCCGTGCCCCGCACTTAAGGCCGCGCTGCTTCACCATAAATGCGTTTGCGGTTCGAACCAGCGCCTCGATTCGCGCCCCAGTCTCTTCGTTTCCCGCGCACGGTTTGAACTTCAACGGTCCAGATTGCTCCACGGGGTGCCACGTGGCGCCCATCTGGACCACGGCTCGCTCCTATAAATAGGGCCTTGGGGAGCCTGGGAACTTCATTCCAAACTTCCCATCCTTAGCGCGTTTTGCTCTCCCGGTAGCCACCTTCCGGTAACTAGCTCCCGGTAACAAGCGTCCGGAACTTCTTAGACGTAGCCTCCTGAAAAGTTAGCCTCCGAAAAAAACCAACTTGATGGCACCGAAGGGTCGAGCGAAGACGACCAAGGTGCCCCCGGAGGAGGTCGCTCCGGACTTCCTCTGGGCGTCCGAGTTCACGGCTGAGGACGCGGAGTCCTTGGTCAAGCGCGGAGTTGTGGAAGACGGGGACATCCGGGTCCCCGTGAAGAAAGACGGAGCCCCCCGCCCCAGGCCCGGAGAGGTCATGGCCTTCGAGGCCTTCCTGGAGGCGGGGCTCCGGCTCCCTGTGCATCCCATGCTCCGGGAGTTTTTGAAGGAGTACGGGGTGGCGCTCAACCACCTCACCCCGAACGCCATCGTCCGGATTGGCCTCTTCATCTGGCTCTTCGAGACGGCGACCGGGAGGGAGCCCACCCTACGCGTCTTCCAGTACTTCTACGAACCGGCCGCGCGGAGCTCCCACATGGTGAAGGGGGCACCCAAGTCCCCCTTTGGCTCGGTGATGGTGCAGATGCTGCCGTCCCGGGTGGCCGACTACCCGGCGGCAGCCTCCCAAGATCATTGGGGCGACTGGATCCCGAGGTGGTTCTACCTCCGGGTCCGGGATGACGGGGTGACGTACGCCCCGGAGCCCGCCTCTTATAGCAGGTCGTCCGCGCCGAAGCCCCCGGTCTGGACGGACGAGGAGCTCGAGCTCCTCGGCAAGGTGATCATCTCCCGGAAGACCCGCTCTATGCGGGACGCTGCCGAGGAGATGATGCTCCTGAGGATCTCCCCCTTCGCACGTGGGAGGAGGGGGATCGGCATGGGCCCGGAGCAGCGGCCCCCGGTCAAACCGGTGACCCGACGTAAGTCCCGATGACCTGCTTCATTGCATTTACAAATTTTTGAAAATTTGACTAACTCTTTACCTCTTGTAGTCCGGCCGTACCCGGCAGCGCGGGAGAATGCGGAGAACCTCCTGGGGAGGTACTTCGCCGACGAGCACGAGCGCGTCGTGCTCCTCGTGGGGGAGGGCCCTCCCCGGAACCTGGTGGCTGAGGCCTACGGGCTGAAGCTCCCGCAGGGGAAGCCCCTCCCCACCCCCGGGTCGCACAAGCGGGGGAAGGACGCGGCCGGGGGCTCTGAGCCTAAGAAGGCCAGAGTCCAAAAAGCCCCCAGCCCGTCGACGACGCCGGCGGTGACACCGGCGAAGCCCTGGGACGAGACCCCCGGGCCCGAGCGCGCCCGGGCGCCGGCCCGGAGGGAGGCAACACCCCCTCCCCCGAAGAGCCCCGTTGAGGCTCGGGGGAAGGGACTGGCTGCGGACGGGGCTGCCTTCGACTCGGCGAACTACGCCCCGTCGCCGCCTTTGATAGCGGCCCCGCCAGCACCCCCGGCCCCCTTGGAGCCGGAGAAACTGGAGGTGAGGTTCGCGGAGACCTCGCCTCCGCGGATGGAATGGCCCGTGGATGAAGGGGGAGCCCCTCGGTCTACGAGGTCCCACCAGAAGTGGGGGCCCCGGGGGCCCTCCCGCCCAGGAAGGGGAAAGGGTTGATGATCCCCCCCCGGCGAGGGACCCCTTCCGGGACTTCCTCGGCCAATTCCGCAGAGGGCACCTCCGCGACGAAGACGACGACGACCGCCACCCCGACTGAGGTCGTGCCGGGCGCCCAGGTTTGGGAGCCCGTTACCGGTCGCGGCGGGACCAGCGCCGGGCGAGAGACCCCCCTGCTTTCCGCAGGGGAGGTCGAGCGTTACTCGGAGGGCCTGCAGACCCCGAAGGTCCAGGCCTTCGTCGCAGGGGGGACGCTCCACGATCGCTTCGCGGAGCTTCGGTCCCTTCAAGCCCAGGTATTCACCCGAAGCGATTGTCGCTTTCTTTTGGTTCCCTGCATCCAAAATTTTTCTAACTCTGGAATTTATAGGCGGCGGCGATTACCTGGGATGTTGAGCAGCGCGTCGTCCGGCTGCTCAAGGACAAGGAGGACAAGGCCGCCGCCTACCTGGGCCAACGGGACGAAGCTCTCCGGGAGCTGGCCCGGGTTCGAGCCCAGGTCCACGTCTCAAAGGCCATCAAGGGCCGCCTCCGGGAGGAGGCGAAGGCGAAGGAGGAGGCCTTCCGGGAGCTCGAGGCGTTGAGCGTCCGGGAGGTGGTGGACGCAGGCCGTTCCGTCCGCTCGGCCCTCAAGAGCCTTGGCGTAAGCCTAGGCTCCGGAGGTGGCTCGGAGGCGCCCCCGGCCACGCTCGCGGAGGCTGTGCGTTTTCTTAACGCACAAGTCTTCGTGATCCCGGAGGCAGCGGACGCCGTCGAGCATCGGGGGGTGGGCGATCCCCGTCGTCGCGGCTGCGACCGGGCTCGTCGAGCATCGGGGAGTGGGCGCCCGGGCGATCGGGGGCCGCATCCCGCGGAGCTTCCCCGAGTTCTTGGAGCCCTCGCGCCGGGAGGTGGATCAGCTCGCCGGGGGCTTCTACGACCGGATCATCCGGGTGAGATTCCCGGCACCAGCGCCTCCGGCAGTAGACGCCCCAGCCCCGGCCTCGGAGGAAGCCCCTCAGGGGGAGGACGCCAATGACAAAGTATGAGCCTCCCCCTGGGTCTTAGTTAGGACCCTTTTTGTTTTCTTAGGATTTTGATCCCGGTAGCTTCTTAGAAGAAGCCCCGGACACTTGTAAAAAGATATTTTGGAATGCAATAGAGTTAGAAATTTTTCTAAGTCTTTGAATTGAATGCAATGTTACCAGGGTTCCCGGGAGGTTACTCCCGTGCGAAGGTCCAGGAGGGGCTCCCCGGGGGATGCCCAAGCGGCTTTAATATTGCTAAGCCTCATCTCCGGGGAGTGCAGCGGGGATGCCGTTCGGGAGCCCGTCCGGTTAAGGTGGCGTCCGGAGTGGCACTTGGACAATTTTGACAATCATCGCGCCGAATTGTCCCCCCCGCGTCCGGGGTTCCGGATGATACCTCCTCTCCGGATACTTCCACCGGCAGGATACGAGTTCTGGCGCGCATTGTACCGGGACTTGGCCCGGGAGCTAGCGGAGAGCCTCCGGGAGTATTAGGCATAGGAGCCTTAGGATGTAGAGGATCCCCCGGGTTAGAGCCCGGGTTGTACCGTTTCCAAAACCCACCGGAGGGGGAAGATGTCCTCCGGGTTTGACAATCAATAAAGCTGTTCTCTTGCTTCTTCTTTCGTTGTCTTTTTATTTTTTCTTCTTGGATGGTCTGGACGACTCCTTTTCACAAGAATGAGCTAAGTTTGCTCGTGGGCGGTGTGGTCGACACCCGGGGGTTCCTTATCCCCCCCGCCCACAGTGGGCCGGAGGACAGCTCCGCGCGCTGTGGGGGTAGCAAGGCCCCCGGGGTGGAAGTGACCTGTAGCATAGGAATTTTTCTAAGTTAGAAAATTTTAAAACGAGGTTTCCAAGGGAAAGACCTTCCGGGAGACAATCGTCCGGTCGCCGTGAGAACGGAGAGCCGGGAACAAGGCCTCGTGTGGAAGAAACATCCAAGAAAACCCGATGAGATTTCCGGAGACGAGGATCGTCCGGTCGCTGTGAGAACGGGGAGCCGGGAATAGGGTCTCCGGGGAAGAAATGTCCGAGAAATCTGTAACTTCTCCGGGAGACAATCGTCCGGTCGCCTTGAGGACGGGGAGCCGGGAATAGGGTCTCCGGGAGGCAATCATCCGGTCGCCGTGAGAACGGGGAGCCGGGAATAAAGTCACCGGGAGGCAATCATCCAGTCGCCGTGAGAACGGGGAGCCGGGAATAATGTCGCCGGGGACCAAATATCCAAGAATGCCATTAGACGTCCCACTGGGGAGAGCGTCTACTCCCGAAGGAGGAAGGGATATCCAAGAAAGCCATTAGACGTCCCACTGGGGAGAGCGTCTACTCCCGGAGGAGGAAGAGATATCCAAGAAATTCATTAGACGTCCCACTGGGGAGAGCGTCTACTCCCGGACGAGGAAGTGCCCGATGACGAGTCTTGAGTGTTTGGGCAGGGGACTAGTCTCACAAAGTGACTCGTTACCGCGGCCGCTGGGGACCGGGTTGCCGCTTACACCCTCAGTCCATGAGGGCTGATCGTAAGCCGCCCTACAGGAGGGACTTGCTGGGTCTGGGCCCACTTCCTCATGGGGAGGGCATCCTTGCGGGGAGGGCATCCTCATGGGGAGGGCGTCCTCGCGGGGAGGGCATCGCCGCTAGGGGCGGTAATGAGAAGAACCTGCAATGAGACAGTTGAAGAGCAAGACCTATGTATTGCTCACAAAATGAAGTACAGTGCCTCCCCCTGCGAAGTCGCGAAAGGGGAGGAAAAGGTAAGTACAGTGTCCCTCCTCCCCTTCGGCGTGACCGCTCCGGGGGAGGGGACAGGCCCGTAAGGCTAAACATAGAACTTGCAAAGTAGACGCAAGTTCCACGTGTGCTTCAGCTCCTGCTCTTGAAGGTTGGAGAGCTTGTAAGCCCCCGAGCCCAGGACCGCGGAGATCCTGTAGGGGTCCTCCCACTTGGGGGAGGGCTTCCTCTGGGCTTGGGGGTCTGTGACGCGCTTGAGGACAAGGTCCCCAAGGCCGAAAGCTCTCTCGCGCGCGCGCTGGTTGTACGGGCGCGCCATCTCTTGCTCGTAGATGGCGTGGCGGGGGAGCGCTCGGTCGCGTTCCTCCTCCACGAGGTCGATCTCCAGGCGCTGGTTGGCCTCGTTGGCCTGGTACACTGCGGGCGTGGCTCCCTCCAGGAGCTCGACCCGCAGTGACCGGAAGCCGATCTCCGGGGGGAGGACTGCCTCTGCCCCGTAGACCAGGGAGAAGGGAGTACACCCCGTCGCCCGGGACGGGGTCGTGCGCATGGAGCAGAGGATGCTAGGGAGCTCCTCTGCCCATGCACCCCGCTTAGAAGCGGTTTGCTCGAGTCTCTGGCGCAACCCCTGTAGGATCACGCCGTTGACCCTCTCGACAGCCCCATTGCTCCGGGGATGGGCCACTGAGGTGAAGTGGATGACGAGCCCCAGGCCTTCGCAGAATTCCTGGAAATAAGTCGAGTCGAATTGGGTCCCGTTGTCCACGGTGATTTCCCGGGGGACACCAAAATGACATACGACATTTTTCCAGAAAAACCGCTGGACGGCCCAGGACGTGATGCTGGCCAAAGGCTCCGCCTCAACCCACTTTGTAAAATAGTCGACCGCGACTACCGCATACTTGTATCCTCTGGGCGCTGGGGGGAAGGGCCCTAAGAGGTCCATCCCCCAGTGCACGAAGGGCCAAGTGATGGGGATTGTCTGCAGCGCTATAGGGGGGAGGTTCGAGCCCTTGGCCATCTTCTGGCATGCTTCGCACGCGGAGACAAGGTCTCGCGCGTCGCGCATGACCGTGGGCAAGTAGAAACCCTGCCGGAGGGCCTTGGCCGCGATGGCACGCGGGGCTAGGTGAGAACCACAGCTCCCCGCGTGGATGTCTTCGAGAAGTTGAAGTCCTTCCGGCCGGGGGAGGCAGCGTAGGAGGGCGGAAGCCCCCCGCTTGTAGAGCCTCCCCTCCAGCAGGAGATATGCCCGGGCTTTAGCCCGAAGGCATTTAGCCTCGGTCTCACTAGGAGGGTCCCCCTCCCCCTTGATGAAGGAGATGAGGGGGTCCATCCAAGACGGAGTCCGGGTGATCTCGGCGACCTCCGGGACATGAGGCTCGTCGCCCGTGTCTGGGGAGGCCACCGAGGGCTTCGTGATGATTTCCAAGAAAGTCCCCTTGGGGAGTGATTCCCGGGCGCTTGCGGCCCGGGCCAAGGCGTCGGCCTGGTCGTTGTCCCTTCGCGGGATATGCCGGTCCTCGAGGCCGTCGAAATGCCTCTCCATCTTTCGCACCTCCTGCAAATAAAGACTTAAGTTTGCGTCATGGCACAGGTAAGACTTGTCCATTTGGTAAACTACAAGCTGAGAATCTCCCTTGACTAGGAGGAGCCGGATTCCCAGGGAGCGCGCAAGGCGCATCCCGAGGAGCAAAGCCTCGTATTCGGCGACGTTGTTAGTTGCGGGGAACTCGAGCCGCGCGGCGTACTCGAGTTCCTTCCCCTCGGGACTTCGGAGGACTACTCCCGCACCAGCCCCGGCAAGACACAGCGACCCATCGAACATGAGAGTCCAATGATCACTGCGTCGGGGCGGCACAGGGAGGTCTTCGTCCCCGGACCCAGAGGCGGGAGTCCACTCTGCAATGATGTCGGTGAGGACCTGCGACTTGATGGCGAAGCGGCCGGTAAGGGACAGGGAGAAGGGGGCGAGCTCGGCCCCCCACTTCCCAATCCGGCCGGTGGCTTCTTTGCTTTGCAGTACCTCCCCTAGGGGGAGGGACGACGGGACGGTGATGGGGTGCCCCAGGAAGTAATGGCGAAGCTTCCAAGACGCCATCAGGAGGGCATAGCAGATCTTCTCTATTTCTGTGTACCAAGTTTTGGCCCCTTGGAGGGTCTCACTCACGTAGTACATGGGACGCTGCTGCCCCCCTTGCTCCTTCACCAAGACTGCGCTGATGGCGACGGGGGTCGCGGCGAGGTAGAGGAGCAAGGGCTCTTCCGGAGACGGGCTCACGAGCATTGGAGGGCTCGTGAGGTACTTCCTGAGGTCGTCGAACGCCTCCTGGGCCTCAGGGGTCCAGCGGAACCCCTCAAGCCCTCGGAGGATCTTGAAGAACTGGAGGCCTCGCTCCCCCGACCGGGAGACGAAGCGGCTGAGCGTGGCTAGGCGGCCGGAGAGCCGCTGGACATCCTTGACGGAGCGCGGCGGGGGCATGTCTAGGAATGCCCGGATCTTCTCGGGGTTTGCCTCAATGCCCCGCTGGGACACGAGGAAACCTATGAGCTTTCCCCCGCGCAGCCCGAAGGCGCACTTCTCCGGGTTGAGTTTGAGCCCGAACGCGCGGAGGTTGCGGAAGGTTTCAGCCAGGTCGTCGATGTGGGAGGCTGCGCAGGGACTCTTGACGACCACGTCGTCTACGTAGACTTCGACGTTGCGGCCAACTTGATCTTTGAAGACCAGCGTCATGAGGCGCTGGAAGGTCGCCCCCGCGTTCTTGAGCCTGAAGGTGATGAAACTCGTCTTTTCCTCGTTCCCTTCCGCCATCCGGACTTGATGGTAGCCCGAGTAGGCGTCTAAGAAGCTCATGAGCTCGCACCCCGCAGTGGAGTCGACGAGCTGGTCAATCCGCGGGAGCGGGAAGTTGTCTTTGGGCAGGCGCGGTTAAGGTCGGTGAAGTCCACGCACATCCGCCACCTGCCGGTTGACTTCTTGACGAGGACGGGGTTCGCGAGCCACTCGGGGTGCAGGACCTCCCGAATGAACCCCGCCTCTCAGAGCCGGGTGATCTCCACCTTGATTGCTTCTTGGCGCTCGAGGGAAAGTTTTCGCAGCTTCTGTTTGATCGGGGGGTGACCGGGGGCCACTGCGAGCTTGTGTTCAATGACCCCTCGGGCGACGCCCTGCATGTCCGAAGGCTTCCACGTAAAAACATCGGAGTTTTGGCGCAGAAAAGCCACAAGTTGCGCTGCATGCTCCTCGGGGAGCTCCGCCCCGATCCGGACGGTTTTGTCCTCGTTGCCCAGGGACAGCAGGATCTTCTGGAGGCCCCCTTCAGGACGCGTCTTGAGGAGGGGCCTCCCGGGCGGTGGCGCAGCGGCGTCTAGTTTCGGGGGAGAAGCCTCCCCCCGGGTGTCTTTATGAGGTTGACGCTTCCGATTGTGGCCGCAGCGCGCTCGTATAGAGCACGGGCCATGTCTTGGTCTCCCCGGACATTGATCACACCATGTGGCCCGGGGATCTTCATGTAGAGGTAGTTTTGATGGGTGGGAGCCCCCAGCCGGTTGATTGTGGTCTTCCCCATTATCGTATTGTAGGAGGAGGGGAGGTCCACTACGTCGAAGCAGACCAGCTCGATCCAGTAGTTCTCCGGGGTGCCGAACGTCATAGGAAGATCTACCTTGCCCACGGGGTGGATCGCCTTCCCCGGGACAAATCCTTGCAGGGGCCCGGCAGCGGGCTGCAGGAGCTTCTCATCCACCTGCATCTCTTTGAAGGCCTTCAGGAATAGGACATCGGCGGAGCTCCCGCCGTCCACAAGGATACGGGCCAGTGGCAGTTATAGATGGTCGCGGAGACAATGAGCGCGTTGTCGTGGGGAAAGCGAACCCCTCGCGCGTCTTCCGCCGTGAAGGTGAGGGGGACGTCCGACCACTTAGGTGGCGGGGACGCGTGTAGCACCCCCACAACCTTGACCTCGCGCGCGTACTCCTTACGCTGGCGCTTAGAGTCTTGCCCGGAGGCGGACCCTCCCACGATGACGTTGATGCAGCGTTGAGAAGTTTGAAAGGGGAGAGCTTCTGAAGGCTCCCCCTCCTGCGTCTGCTGACCCCCCACGGGAGCGGGAAGGGCCGGAACAGTTGGCCGAGGGAGCAAGGAGGCCGGAGTCCCCTCCGCCGCCCGCGCTGGTCGAGGAACGCCGCGAAGTACTGCAATAGCTGGCTGCAGTCTCAGGTAGCGTGGGTACTAGACCCGTGGAAGCTGCACCACGGTCTTTCGCGCCTTCTCCCCGTGGGGCCTTCCCGGCCGCGCGAAGACTGTCCTCCCCCATGGCCTTTCGGCTTGGGGAAGGGGCGGTTGCCCCTCGGGGGGTCGCGCGAGCCGCCTCCGCCCTCGAGGACAAAGGTGTCCCGAGGCCGTGGCTCGTTACGCCCCCCTGCCTAGGGCGCTTGAGGGGATCCCTGGCCCCTCAGTCGGCGGGGGTAGGAGCCCCCTAGGTCTTCTTCCAGATGTCATCTTCCTCCGCCCGAGCGTACTTTTCGAGTACGTTGAAGAGCTCGTCGGCGGAAGAGGGGCAGCTTCGGGAGAGCCTTCGGTGGAGCTCCCCTGGGAGGATGCCGCTTTTGCAGGCTTCGATGACCGTGGAGTCGGGGACGTGGGCCACTTTGCTCTTCACCTGAGCAAAGCGCTTGAAGAAGCTTCTGATGGTTTCCCCAGTCCTCTGCTGGACAGTGTACAGCTGCGAGGATTCCAGGGGGAGCACATAGTTCCCCTGGAAGTTCGCGCAGAACTCCCGCTTGAGCTGCGTGAAAGACTTGATGGAGCCGGCCTTCAGGTTGTAGAACCAGGAGCGGGCGATGCCGGTGAGGTAGAGGGGGAAGACGTTGCATTGTACCGTCTCGTCCCCGCCGGCCGCGGAGATGGCTGTGGAGTAAACCTGCACAAATTCGTAAGGGTCTGCCTCACCGTTATAGTGCTCGATGTGCGGAGGGCGGTAGGGCCGCGGCCACCGGATGCTGCGGAGTCTTCGGAATAGGGGCTGGTTAGCCCCCTGCACTTCCCGGGGAGAGTCCCGGTCGCTGTCTTCTTTGACGGGACCCTCGTTGTCGGAGTCGGGGAGCGGTCCAAGAGGTCCGCCGGAGTGGCAGTGGCGACGCTTCTCTTCTGCACCGGGGCTGAGTTCCCGGATGTCCGGGCTCTCCCCCGGGGAGGCTGGGTCTTCCGCGGGTCTCTTCCCCCGACCAGTGCGAGAGCTAAGCTCCCTGCGCCCACGGCCGGGGGGAAGTTCTTCCCCGCGCTCAGGTGAATGCATTCGCTCGACCTCCCCCCGGGCGAAACGGACCTGTCCCGCCGAGGGAGCGAACTTATGCACTGTAGCTACCAGCCCGGAGGCTTCCGGGGCCGGCTGGGGGGAGCCCCCTGCGAGGACCCCCGGGGCCGGAAAGGGGGAAGCCCCTGTATTATCCGGAACTGGGGAAGGGGCGCCCACGGCGACGTTTGAAACCGAAGTAGAGGGAGCCCCCGTGGCAACGACCGGAACCGGAAAGGGGGAAGCCCCTGTGACATCCAGAACCGGCGAGGGGGGAGCCCCCGCGGCGACGTCCGGGACCGGGGAGCCGATGCGGGGGGGAGTTCGTTGAGGCACGGGAGCTGCTCTGTCGACCGCCCCCGGTGCGGTAAACGCAACGCGAGGGGCGGGACTGGCTCCCGGCGTAGGGAAAACCCCCGGCATGAAATGGGCCCCCGGCCCCGGGAATGGGCCTGGAACGGGGTACCCCTTGGTGCCACGAAGGGCCCAGGCAGGAAGTAGCCCCCCGGCACCGGGACGGGCCCAGCTACCGGGAAGGGTCCGGACGTATATCCCGCAGGGGGAGGGAACGCCCCGGCGGGATCATACGGGGCGGCCAGACCTCCGGAGGCCGGAGGGGCCGCCGGATAACCCATAAATGGGGCCATAGTCCCCGGGTATGGGTGCGACGCAAATGTGGGGGCCGGGGGCCGCACCAACATGCTAAGCAGCTCATCCATTGAGCGTTGGGCACGGAGCTGGCCCTCCACTAGGGCCTCAAGCAGGCGTCCCGGGGAGCCGGGGGAGCCGTCGGGGGGAGACTGGTCCTGGCCGAGGTCCCCGCGGTCACCGGGAGCGACCTGGAGGAAGAAGCACCTAAGTTAAGAGGAAAGGCGGGAGGTGGTACCTGGGCCTGACAGCCTCCAGGCGGAAGCGCCGGGACAGCCGTGTCCCGGACGGGTGGCGCCGGGTCTCCGAGACTGGGGTCACCGAGAAGGGTGCGAGCCCTTGTTCTTGGGCGAGCCATGGCGTCTTGTCACGAGTCCCCACGATCAGCGCCAACTGTCGTGGTATTGCGAATACCCCGGCAGGTTTTGTGAACTATCCTAGCAAAGATTACACGGCGCGGGCTGACCGGATGACCGGTCCTTCCCCGCCGGACAAACACAAGAAATGACACGAGGATTTATACAGGTTCGGGTCCCGGTGGGGGCCCTAGTCCTGTCGGCGTGCTCCTGACCGGACTCGGCTGGGGAGGCTCTCTCTGGGGGAGAGGCTTCCGGAGCACACCTGTTAGTTTTTTAGCTATTCCAACAAATGAATCACCTGCTTACAACTGAGGGGTACAAGGGCTATTTATAGCCCCAAAAAGAAGCAAAAAACCTAAACTACCCCGGAAGCCACCGTCGGATTGAGGGGCAGGAACGTCCTTCTCCCGGTCAAACGCCTTGGATGCTTGACAGGTGGTCGCTGATTCCCGAGGCGCTCCTCGCGTGACCTGCATGTGATAAACAACTCGAGACTTTACCTTTAGAAGGGCGATGAGGCCCGGGACTGGCGCGGGAGGCCAGGTTTTGGGGGCCAAATGGCGGCGCCCGGGACCGGCGCGGGAGGCCAGGTCCCGGGGGCCAAAAGGCGGCGCCCGGGGAGACACCGGAGGCCAGCGTGACGCAACTTACCTAGACTTAGCCTCACGGAGATTTCCCCCAACAGTTAGACTTGAGTTTTGCTTAGAATTTTCTGCTGTCGCAGTTCACTGTCTTTCGGTTTGTGGAACCCCAACACTTCGTGATCTTAATACATACTTGCAATTCGGGATTGCTTCTTTTGTGTTCTTGCACGTGTTCTTCGATTCGCTTGCAGGAACAGGCCTTCGTGGCTAGGTCAACCGTGCCTCGGTACGGTTGATAACGAACGGAGCAGTGGTGTAGTGATTGCAGACCTAGATCGGTTTTGGTCGAAAGTTGGATCGTCAACGTCGAGTCTCCACCAATCTGACTATCCCTTACCTGTCGGAAGATCGGGACCCCGTTCCTCATCAAGTGGTATCAGAGCTCCGGTTATCCGTCAGGTATCCTCTCTGTTCATCATTCATCTTCTACCTAGAGTCCAGAAAAAGCCAAAACAAAAAAAAAATTGTGATCATAGTCTTCCGCTGTCCAAACCACTTTGAGCCTTTTGCAATTTTTGTTTTCAGTTTTGCATTATTGAATTTGTGTCCGTGGTCATCGTCGTATTGCTGGTCAATTCGTGTTCTTGGTCTTGGTCGAGTATCAAATCCCAATTCTAAACCGAAACCAAATTCGAGCGCAATCGGTTCGGATTTCTCTTTTGCGTTGCTGTTTTTATAAAGACAATATCTTTGTCTTCTGAACACCAATTTGGGCGATTAAATAGTCTAAATTGTATCTCTCGAAGAGATCTACAACTTTGTTCATTGTACCAAATTCCACAAACGCCATATTCATGGCGAAAATCGCGTTGGAAATTAATCTGTTCCATCTCGGAGTAATCTATACAGCCTGTATTTCGGGGGCCATATCTCCTAGTTCCAAACCCCAAATTGGCTGTTCCATATATTCAAATTGATGAGAAAGAAAAGATCTACAACGTCCTAGTTATAAGTTTTTGCATTTGAGGTCTCTAAGAGCCCCAAATTATTATTGGAAGTTTCTACAGAGCATCTTTGCTAAACTGCCGAGAGTATTGTGATAGGATTTGTGCGTAATTCTCAAATTTTGAGTTGTAATCCATCTTTTGCAGCACTCTTGTTAAAAAAAAAAGCAAGTGCATAAAAAAGAGCCACACGAAAAGAAAGATTATCCAAAAAAAAAAAAAAGAGATCAGAAGTGCTTGCATCCTTTCATGTCCATCGCCTGTGCCGATCACTTTGCTTACTTGAACTAGTTTTAGGAATGCGTTTAGGCCAGCAACTGTGACACGTACTTTGCACACTTATTCAACTTAGCATTCTGATTTCAATTATTGTTAACATTTGCTACCATAACTGCCTTCCAAGCTCCACATACTTTCTATCAGAACAGGATTCAACCTTGCAATCGTTACACTTAAGCTTGTCACGATATCACGAACCAGTCACCGGTTGTACCTTCTGCAGCATTGGTAAGAACCTTGCAAGAGCGTAGTAAGACGCTTGAGAGGGTGTGAATCCACTTGTCTGAACCTGGTAGTTTGTGGGGATAATACTTGTGTTTCTTCTACTTTCTACTAATCATGGCAGGATCTGATAAAGAGGACAACGAGTGTGTCCTTCATGCTGAGCTGAAAACCATGATGGAAGCGATAACCAAAGGTATTGAAAGATTGGAACGACGTGTTGCCCAGCTTGATGACAGGATTCAGGTGATCGAGAACTGCCCACCTGCTGTCCAACAACAGCAAAATGATGCAGCCCAGGAGCACGATGATGATGTAGAGGGACATGTGGCACGTCGCAATGAACCCGCTATCACCACTACAGAAGTGCATTCCACTAACCCATATTTTCTAACGGTTATAAGCAATCTGGGAAAAATCCGATAGAATAGGACGACAGCGGCGAAAAAGAGGCATTTTACTATCGGTTACACACTAGTCCAACATTAGTGAAATGCAAATACTTTTTACTATCGGTCATTACTGTACAAACTGATATAATATTAAATACTACTATCGATTTTCCATTTTTAACTGATAGTAAAATTACGCACTTTATACTATCGGTTATTACTGTACCAACCGATATAATATATTAAAATAGTACTATATGTTTTTCATTCGTAACAGATAGTAAAATTACTTACTTTATACTATCGGTTCGTACTGTACCAACCGATATAATATATTAAATAGTACTATCGGTTTTTCTCGCGTAACTGATAGTGAAATTACTGACTTTTTACTATCGGTTATTACTGTACTAACTGATACAATATAGTAAAGTTTACTATCGGTTATATAAAACAAACCGATAGTAAAATGACTTCATATAAACTAATGGTTATGATAGTGGGGACCTTATTTTACTATCGGTTTGTGTTTTTGAACCGATAGTAAAATTGTACAACTTAATTAGGTCGACCGTACCCCTGCTCTGCGCTCTGCATGTTGGAATCATTTCAGCCGCGCACGACTCCAAGCTAGAGTGATCTGGAGAAGCTAGCTGAGAGGTTGATCATATTTCCATCCCCCTCGGTATTGTCATCTTCTCATCACCTCTCTCTCTCTCTCGATCACTCTTTCACACTCTCCCTCTCTCTCTCTACTTGCAATTCATTAAACTAGATACATGTAGCTCCAAACTAGCTAGAAGGCTAGGTTGGCTAGCTAGCTATAGCTTGCTGAATTTAAGCAGCTAGCTAGCTGGCTCTTCCAATTAATGCATGCATCAAGTTAATTAGGGTTTCATATATACAAATCCATTTAATGTAATTAAGCAGCTCATGTACACACATATGGCCTAGCTAGCTAATTATGTTTCATGCATATATGCATGCCCTGAGTCATTAATTATTTATTTGAATTTGTCAATTTTGTGAAATAATTGTAGATGGACCGAGAATATTGGATGTATGGAATAAAACGTACTACTGTTGAGTATTTGGAGAGTGTGAATGGGTTTATTAAATTTGCTGAGCAAGAAAAGGCGAAGAAGGGAGAGAAAGATATGCATTGTCCTTGTATAGATTGTATGAACTTAAAAAGGTTCGACAACTTTAATCAGATTAGGAGTCATTTGATTCGTCGTGGTTTTAACGCATGCTATACCCGTTGGATATGGCATGGTGAAGATCTTGAGGAAACGAGCACCGCTACCACTCAGCAGCACCCGGAAGTGGATTGCAGTAATGATGATCATGATCAGAACATTGGTAATGTTCATTCGGAAGTCCATGTAGATGACGACAATTTAGATGAAATGTTACGTGATGTAGAAGAAGACTACAGCAAAAATGATTTAGCTAAATTTGAGAAATTAATTGTTGATTCTGAGAACCCTTTGTTCCCCGGATGTGCAAAATTTACAAAGTTGTCTTCTGTGTTGAGATTATATAACTTGAAGGCAAGCAACGGTTGGAGCGATAAGAGTTTCACGGCGCTATTGGATCTGTTAGCGGACATGCTTCCAGAGGGAAATGAGTTGCCAAGATCGGTTTACCAGGCCAAAAAACTATTGTGTCCGTTGGGAATGGAAATCGAAAGAATACATGCAT